>APFE030169862.1:0-18482 GCA_000404065.3 Pinus taeda | reverse complement strand
GCCTCCGATATTGTATTCTGATATATACACTATTTTCTGCCTCTCATAGTGTATATTGCATATCTATAATATATGCTACTTTGCCTCTGCGTTTAGCCTTTATGTCTTCCACATATATATGTATTCCGATCTTCTTTGGCTCTTTGGCATATATTAATCCCGATATGGCTGCTTGGCATACATTACTCCTGATATGGCTCTAGTAGCTCCGATAGCTCCGATAACTTTGTTTTGCTCCTTCGATAGCTCTCTGATAGCTTTGTTTTTCTCCTCCAATAGCTCTGCTTTGCTCCTCCGATATGTTAACTCTTGTTGGTTGTTCTTACATGTGATGCTTGTCCGATGTGGCTCCTCTTGCTCCAATGTCTTTGGCTTTGCAATGTCTTTCAATGACCTCCTCTAATACCTTCATACCTTGATGGCTTCTCCCTTTTCCGATATTCCTCTCTTGCTTTGATATTCTGTAACACTCTTAAGCATAAGTGATAGCTTTGGTATGCCTCCTTTGTTAACTTCTCCGTTAAGAGACTCTTGCTTATGGCTTGGCTATTGTGATGGCCTTGCTCCTCTCTCTCAATGGATCTGCTCTGATTCCCCTTCATGGATCATCTAGTATCTAGAATATTTCCATATTGACATCAATGACAACAAAGGTCAACAAAAACATGGTTATGATGTAATATTTCAAGGGAAAACATGTTATATCTATAACAAACCTCCCAATAGAACACTAATAGCTAAGGTTGAAGAAACCAAGAATAGGATGTTTCCTTTGACTCTTAGAAGTCAAAATCTCTCACATTCTTTTGTCCACAATGTGCCAAGAATAGATGAATTTGAACTATGTCATTCTAGATATGGCCACATACCATTACAGATTCTAAGTCAGCTTTAAAATCCATCGAGTGGCATTGCTCTCCCTACTATGAATGAGAAAGACTTTAACTGTGAAATTTGTGTTCTTCAAAGCATAGAAGAGACAAATTTCCCACATCTTCCTCTATAGAAAAAGAGCATTTAGAGCTTGTCCATACAAATGTATGTGGTCCAATGAAAACATAGCCTATTGGTGGTAGTCTTTATTTTTTAACATTAATTTATGATTATAGCAAGAAGACATAGGTGTATTTCCTCAAAAACAAATTAGATAAATTCTTAAGGTTGAAAAAATTCAAAGCAAAAGAGGAAAAGCAAAGTGGAAAGCCTTGAAAGTACTGAGATCTAACAGAGGAGGAGAGTACAACTCCAATCACTTCAAATCATTTTGTCAACAACAAGAAATCATTATGCAGAACACAACAAGATATACTCCATAGCAGAATGGTGTAGGAGAAAGGAAAAATCAATCAATCATGAAAATTGTGAGATGTGTGCTTTGTGAGAAGAAATTGTCAAAAAATTATTGGGATGAAGAAGTTTCGATAGAAGTGTATGTTCTCAAAAGATCTCTAATATCCACTCTCTAAGACACAATACCTCAAGAAGCATGGGATAGTAAAAAGGTAAATGTATCTCACTTTAGAATTTTTGGATGAGTAGAATTTTCACACGTTCCTCAGAATCTAAGAAGGAAGCTTAATGATAGGAGTGAAAGATGTATTTTTGTAGGCTATAGTGAGAAGTCAAAGGCCTACACACTGTATAATCGAGTTACAAAGAAGTTTGTTTTAAGCAGATATGTAATAATTTTTGAAAATAAATACTGGTCTCATGATGTTGATGAAGCTTCAAGTGAGTATTTTTATCCACAAGAGCAACCAAGATTATAGGTTGAAGAAGAACCATAACATTCTGAAAATGGTACATCTTCAAGCAGTGAATCCACTAGTGATTCAACATCTTCATAAGACAATCAGAAACCAAGAAGTGTGAGAGAAATATATGAGCACGAGCATGAGTTTGGTGAAAATAATATGTTGTCATTTGTTTCATCTCAACCAATTTGTTTTGAAGAAGCAGTTAAATAAAAACATTGGGTAGAAGTTGTTGCCATAGAGAAGAATGAGACGTGGGAATTAGCTATCTTCCAAGAGACAAAACCATAATTGGTGTAAAAATGGGTATATAAGACAAAGCTAAATGAAAAAGGAGAAATTGATAAACATAAGGCAAGTTTGGTTTCCAAAGGATTCTCACAATAGTTTGGTGTCAACTATGGTGAAACATTTTCTCTAGTAGCAAGGTTTGACATTGTGAGAACCATTTTGTCCATAACAACTCAACACAAATGGAAAGTCTATCATCTTGATGTAAAATTCCTAAATGGTCAATTGCAGGAAGAAGTTTATGTAGAGGAGCCTCCTCATTTTGAAGTTCGAGGACAAAAGCACAAGGCTTACACATTAAAGAAAAGCATTGTATGGTTTGAAACAAGCTCCAAGAGCTTGGCACAGTCACATTGACACCTATGTCATCAAAAGTGGTTTTTTGAGAAGCAACCATGAGCCAAATTTGTATACCAAAATGCATAAAGGTAAAATTCTTGTTGTATGCCTCTATGTAGATGATCTTCTTTATACAGGAAATATGATGTTAGAATATTTTAAAGGAGAAATGAAAAGAAAGTTTGATATGACAGATCTAGGAGTCATGGAATACTTCTTAGGCATTGAAATTCACCAATGTGCTCAATTATGGATTTTTTTTCGGTCAGCAAAAATATGCCACTAATATCATCAAAACTTTCAGAATGACCAACTGCAAACATGTAGATACACCAATTTCTCAAGGCACAAAACTGAGCAAAGACGATGTAGCACCACGAGTTAATTCCACATTGTATAAAAGTTTAATTTGTAGCTTGTTATATTTCACTTCAACTAGACCTCATATTATGTTTGCAACAAGTTTTGTCTTGAGGTTTATGGAGTCACTTAAGATTTTTCGTTGGAAGGTTGCGAAAAGGATCTTAAGGTATACTGCACACACAATAGGCTATGGTTTGTTCTATACACATTTTGAAAATTGTACACTTTGAGGTTATAAAGACAGCGATTATGGAGGGAGTTTAGATGATCACAAAAGCACCTCACAATATGCTTTTCATCTTGGAACAGAGTCAATCGTTTCAATATCTTATGTAGTGGAAAAACATGTAGCAACAAATTCAAGAGCTTGTTAAGTTTTGTGGTTGAGAAGATTATTGAAAGGTATTTCAAATATTGAGAAGTAGCAAACTCCAATCTAGTGTGATAACACTTCACCTATTTCTTTATCAAAAATTGACATTCATTTTCATTTCATCCATGACCTTGTCAATGATGGGACATGGTACTTGATTTTTGTAGTTCCAAAGATCAACTAGCACTTTTTTTCACAAAGCCATTGGGCATGAACGTATTTGAATTTCAAAGAGAACAACTACTAATTGTAAGTGTCACTACATGTAAGAGTTGAGATTAGGAGGTTGAGATATTAATCTCAATGTAAGTTAGTTGTTAAGTAGGTGTCATCATATTTGATTTTGTTGTCAGCTAGATGTCATAGAAAGTTCAGTTTTAATAGAGTTCTACTCCATAGATGTTGAGTTTTACTTCAGTCATTTATTATTAATGTTTATAATAATCTATTTAATCATTAAGAATATTGAGAAAAGCTATGTCTACTCCACTTTTAGGTTTCATTCTTTATCACTTCAAATGTTTACACTAATCTCAAAAGATTTAGTTCACAATTGTTCATACCCTAGCAAATCACCACTGTTTAGACCATAGTTTTGTGATTTGCAAGATTCCTATATAGATATTTTGAATCTATTCCCTGACAAGCCTTTCGGCGTACTAAGGTCGTATTTAAGGTACGCCCTCCAAAGTGAAGCTTTGCATTACTAAACCGTGAGACTTTTACATTCACCATAGTATGTATGTTATAGCGTGGCCACCCTCCTTTAATTTAGTTCAATTTAGGGTTTTTCCTCTCATGGAAAACATTTTCATTTTTACCACTCAATTTTTTACGTAGAAAGCCATTTTCTCTGAGCGCACATTGTTCACCAGGCCAATAAAAGGACTTCATTTTCATCGTCATGGTTGTAATCCAAAACTGACAAGTCGACATTCAACCTATGTTTTCCAGCAATTAAATTGGTGCAGTTCGTTGAGATTCTACTTCTGTGGGTGTGTTAGAGTTCAATGCCTTCCATCAACATTTCCTCGTCCTCGTCCTAGTACTCAAGGATAACTGTTCCTAGAATTTTCTCAAGGATAGGGACTGTGCAAAAAAAAATCGACAACATTTTTTACACCTAAGCATAACATAGTGTTCCTTAGGCCAATAGCCTTTGCTTCAGGTAGATAGGCAAAACCTATGGTTCTGAGTATTACTCTACTTTTCATGTGGCGACCCATATACCGATGCATGTTCAACTAATCCTTGCCAAGCAGATTTACGCTAGCATGATAAATGCAGTAACGTTTGGACCGAAGTTTGAAAAGAAGAATGCGTAGGAATAGAAGGTGGGTAAGCCCGCCTGATAGTTGCAGCCAGCCGAACCAGTAGGTGTATGGAATAGCAAGCCCAAACAGAAAGATTGTAATTTGAAAAACGAAAACCATCTGCTAAATTTCTCTTCTTCAGATGTCGTCTATGAAGGCAACTCTGAACCAGTATTCTGGGACAGTCTAGAGAAGTAAGCAAATTGTGCTCTTGCTATTCGATAAATTTCAGTGGCGTTCATTTTGATAGCATCAGGAAGCCATCCGAGGGTACTGAAGACGTTATTTTGGAATAGAGTCTTTAACTCCATTAGATATACAACATAAGCAACAAAAACAACCAATCATCCTCTAGCAGAGAAAACATACAATCTGTTTGCCAAACTCAACTTTAGGAATGTTGGAAAATCCCTTTCAAAACACAGTAACAATTACTTCATTAGGTTTTTCCCTTTCAAAATGTAGTAACAATTACTTCATTAGGTTTTTGGTAATGTTCATTTCTGCACAAGAAACAATGAGAATGTTGAAACCATAAGAATAGCAGTACATTTAAAGGAGTCCTGCAAAGACAAAAGCTATGCTTTCTACGTGCGGATTGAAATGCACCCTTATTAAGCCTCATCCAATTCAAATGGCAGTATTTGACAAACAAGAAGAGCTTAATAGGTACGATATTGATCCTCTAATTTCAACAGAACAACATCAAATATTTAAATATCGGACAAATAATATTAAAATTTAAAGCACTATATACGCACACAAAAAATTCATGTGTATGTGTATTTAGGTTTAGTTGGTTGCAAAGGTTCCCCAATATTATTATTATTATTAGTGGAATTCGATTGGTCAGATCCTGCGTTTGGAATACCATTACCATCAAAATCCAATACTTTTCTATCTCATGCAACTTCTCTCTTCTTTCAAATGAAAACGAACACAAAACCATGCCAATTACAGTTAGACACTTACATAAGGTCTGGAACTCATTTTTGTTGAGGATAGTACTTAAAATAAAGCTATGTAATGGTTGACAAATTAGCTAGCAAATTTTGTGTTAGTTTTCAGAATTAGGAGAGCCAATTTATAAATGTAGTGAAACATCATTCAACAAATTATTAGGGAAAGTAGATTAGTCAAATAATGGATAATGTAATTAAATTAGAAATAAGTGGGCTATATAATAATGTATTCATTGCTCCTATGGAGATTTGAGATTCGATGAGAGTTCATCTCATGGATTGAGAATCAGACTTCTCTTATTTTGATTAGTTTTGTTTATGTTTCATTTGCATGCTCTTGATAGATTTAACATAGTATCACAGCTAAATTAAGATATTTGATTTATATGTAAAGTGTGTGTTGTTGGCAGGATGTTTCAAAGTTTGTGAAAGACATTTACAGTAGCTTTCATAATTTTGTGAAGCCTTAGAAAATTCAAGTTATTGGTGGGAGTGCTTAGTAGTTAGCAACAATGGCCAACAATATGAATATTTCTCAGCCACAAATACCAATGTTTAAAGTTGAGAAATTTGGTTTTTGGAGCATTAAGATGAAAACATTGTTTTGCTCACAATATTTTTGGGATTTCATAGAGAATGGATACATAGAACCAAATGCTCACACACTTGACCTCTAGACTCTAAAATCATAACAAATATTCAAAGGTTCTCTTGCTTATCTAGCAAGCAGTGCATGATTTTATTTTCCAAGACTACTTAGAGTAACAAAACCAAAGGAGGCAAGGGATGCTTTGCAACAAACATATCAAGGAAGTGATAAGGTAAAAATTGCTAAGTTGCAGTCGTTAAGAAGATAAGTTGAAATCTTGTGCATGCAAAACTCTGAATTTATTCAATATTTTCTTACTAAAGTTATGGGTATAGTGAATGAAATTAGGTCTTATGGAGAAGATCTAAGAGATCAAAAAATTGTTGAGAAGATTTTAACTGCAAAATTTTATGGGGTTGTTGTTGCTATTGAGGAGTCCAAGGATCTAAGTCTCTGAATGAGCTAATGGGGTCTCTTCAATCTCATGAGCAAAGAATTAATAGATCTTTTGAAAAATCTATTGAACAAGCTTTTCAAGCAAGAGGAAATATTTTCAAAGACAAAAATGGTTCCTCTCATGAGCAAAGCCATAACACTTTTGGAAGAGGAGGAGGAAGAGGACAAACATATAGAGGAGGTAGGGAAGAGGTAATGATGAGAGTAATGGAGGTAAAATATTTAATAAATCCCAATTTCAGTGTTTCTACTGTAAAATATTTGGCCATTATGAAAGAAATTGTTGGAAAAACAAACACAACAAAATAAATTTTCTGAAGAAAAAGAAGAGGTTGGCACTTTATTCTTGGCTTCTAATTCAACTAATAGTGTTTCCAAAGAGGTGTGGCTAATGGATAGTGGTTTCAGCAATCACATGATAGGAAAGAAAGATGGCTTTTTAGAGATAGATGAATCTACAAAATGTGATGTACTATTGGGAGATGACAAGGAAGTTGAAGCTAAAGGTAAGGGAACAATTGCTGTGAAAACAAGAAAAGGAAAACTGAAGAACATTAATGATGTTTTATATGTTCCTAGTGTAGCACATAATTTTTTGAGTGTGGGGCAGCTCCTTAAAAATTGATATTTAATTGTTTTCAAGGAAAAGCAATGCATAATCTATGATAAAGGTTAACAAAACAAAATTATTACTAAGACTAATATGCTGCAAAATAGAATTTGTTTTCTTTCAATCTCCCTTGTGAAGAAAGTACAACATTAAATTTTGTTTATGATAATAGTTCCTCGCTATGGCACATAAGGTATGGACATTTGAACATGAAAGACTTGAAATTCTTATATAACAAGCAAATGGTCAAAGGGTTACCACTTATTGGTTCTAATGATAAAGTTTGTGAAGGGTGTATTCTTGGTAAGCAACATAGAGATTCATTTCCAGTAGGAAAATCATGGAGAGAAAGCAAACCATTGGAACTAATGTAGGCACATATATGTGGTCCTACTCAAAATTTTTCTCTCAATAAAAATAAGTATTTCATTATTTTTGTGGATGATTTTAGTAGAAGAACATGGGTATATTTTATTAAAGAAAAATCTAATGCATTTGTCATATTTCAACAATTTAAAGCTCTTGTGGAAAAGAAAAGTGGTTGTTGTCTAAAACCATTACGGATGCATAGAGGGGGAGAATTCACTTCTAATAAGTTTTATTCTTATTGTAAAATGAATGGCATTCAAAGGCAATTGACAACTATTTATACTCCACAACATAATGGCATTGTTGAATGTAAGAATAGAACAATTGTTGAGATGGCTAGGAGCATGATGACAGGTAAAAACCTTCCAAATAATTTTTCGGATGAAGCTTTAGCTACATCTTTTTATTTTCCTAATAGATTCCCAACAAGAAGTGTGAAAAATATTACCCCTTATGAAGCATGGTGTGGAAGAAAGCCCAATATTTCTCATTTAAGGGTCTTTGGTTGTGTTAGGTTCCTATAACAATAGGAGTCATAATTTTGAATGACTAAGGTTAAGCCTTGTAATATTTTACATACCTTTGCTTTCTGCAAATGTTTTCCATATTAAAAATTAAAAAATGTAAAGAGGTTGTGTCCTAAAAGAAATATCAAAGGACAAAAAGAATAAGAGAAGGTCAAAAAATGAAAATATATGACCCCTCCAAAAAAAAGATACCATGAAAGTCTGGAAGCTTAAATGCCACTACTATTTACTTTTATGCATAATATTAATTTTGTGCATATTTTTATTCATGCCACAATCCATGGTAATCCAAGTGTTTAATATTGGTTATTTCATGCTTTAAATTTTATGTTTATAGTTAGAGAATAAAATCTTACCAAACAATTTAATCTTGGTAGATCGTTAGATAGGTAGAGAAAATAAACGGAGCTCATCAGTTTAATATCATCCCTTGGATGATATAAGGTTAGAATTAGATAAATTAATTTTCAAAACAAAAATTGATGATAATGGTGTGCTAGTCTAAATGCACCCAAATAAAATGAAGAAAAAATGGTATGGTAAGTAATGGCTAAGTATAAGAAAGGTTGCTGAAGCATAAATTTGATTGGATCAAAATACATGCATCATGCTTAGACACACATTTCAATATGTATGATCAATTATGGAAGCAAAAACAATGGTTTTCAATTTAATGTGATTAACTCCCCCTCATTCATTTTTCCCCTTACTTACTAATTTCCTATCCACAAGTATGTTCTAAGTACTTTAAATCCTTTAAGTCAAAGAGGCTCCAAGCATCTCTCTAACTTTTGATGTGACCAGACCCTCGACTTAAGGACTTATGGACATTAAGTTTTAGAACCCCCTTCATAAAAGTCATCCCCCTTCACTACTCTAATAAAACCCCTTTCCCTAAGGTTAAACTTCATTTACCTAGGAAAAGTAAAACAACTCCATGTTAAATTCTATTTCATTCAAAAACCCACAAAAGTACTTTATCTTAAGTATGAAATGTATGTGAATAAAATGCACAAATTTTACATTTATGCTAAGGGTAGGATCACTCCACTCATTTCATATTAATTTTTAACTTTATTATATAAATCCCCATATACCTTTTCCCGTATATTAATTAAATCCCCAATATAAATATCCCAACCCTTAGTTTAGTTATAAATTATACCATTTACCCCATACCATGACAAAATAGATAAATCCCATCATTAAACCCCACCCAATTGATTAAACCCATGATTAAGTCTTAAATAATCCAAAACTTCCAAAGATTAAACCCCTGGGCCCCACCGAAGCCCTTGCTCTTATCACCCGCGCACCTCTCTCACCCGACTATCGTGTGATCACCATCTCCCTCATGTGACGATCCACAACCGTATCAGTTGCACCTTATGGCCAACCTTTACCCACCCAATAAGGTGGTTTTCCCTGGCCCCCCAACTTCTACGTCTCGAGCGCTGGAGTAGATCAGGTGACCCCTCCTCAATACCGCCTCCTCCACAAAAGCGGTGGATGGCCTAGGAAACTACCTCCCCGCTCAACTCGATAAACCATCTATTGTTCATTCACAAAATTACCCACCAAAAAGTGACCGTCGCTTAATAAAAAGGTCAAGAAGCTCTTTTTTGCCTTTTTTCGCTTGCGACACCTCCAAACATGAAAACTACCAACTACCCCCATTTCAGTCCTCAAAGAAGCTACGGAGGCCACCTTCAAAGCTCTTAGAACCCTTTCAACCTTTTGTCATTATCCATAACACCAGTTTGAATTCATTTCACCTAAATTCCACATATTTGTGAATGAATTACTAGCCACCCTTCGAATTTGAAAATGTTATGTATTTACAAGTATTTTAATTAAGTAAAATTAATTAGAATTACTTGAAATTCAAACCACATACCCAAGCCCTTCTCAAAGTTTCAAAATTCCCTTCCAAACCTCTCATACAACCCTACCCTACCAAATTCAAATCCACAACAACTTAATTATGGCTGCCCCTGTCTCCATGGATGTTAGACCTATCACAACTCTACATTTGGACCTAGACCACCTCCCCTTGGCAGACAGGGATTTTCAAATCAGAGATACCAGTTCATATGAGGTCCTGCTCAAACTTCATTGTTTGAGTAGGGACACATATCTGAACTAGTGTGATGACATTGGTCTTTGGGAATCGAGTTTTCCCAAATACCAATTTCCCCAAGTACATGTTTTTCCTGAAATTATCCATATGTGCCATACATGTTACATTCCCGACCAAAGAGTTGTAATGTCCCTCAACCAAAAATTCCTATTTACCATCACAGCTGAATCAATCAATGAGTTGTTACAAATCCAACTAGGTCCAAACCTAACCCCACTCTCAATTAGAGATTTGTTAGACTAGTACACCAAGTCAAGTCCATCAAAATTGACCCAATTGTTCCAAACTTTCATTGTAGAAGAGCAACACATTCCCAAAGATGCCCCTCCATATGTTTCTACCATTTTCTCTAAAAGGGGAAAGGGTATTGTGACTATGATATAATGTATTTTGGGTTGCACCAATGATGAATTTGTTTGTGAGCTCATCATGGCCTTCATGTCCATTTTCACCCCACGAAAGCCTCCTACTACTATATACAAATATGCTAAGTTCATAGATGAAAGGATGCATGAACAATTTACTAGAACGGACAATGAGAGAGTATTCAAATACTCATATGTATTGTACCACATGTTTCTGTATTACCAGTGAGATAGATTTCCTTTCACCCTCTAGAAGAATGATACTAGAGGCCAACCCAGGTCTGTAATATTTTGGACACCAATGTTCCATAAGTACTCCTCATCATACACCTATGCAAACTTCATTGAATCTTTTGTCCATCCAGTCATGACCATGCTGAGAGGAAGTCCTCCATCCAGAATAAGCCAACATATCAAAAGAGTCCTCTAGTTTTCCAAGCAAAGTAAGGTGGGAGATTGGTACCTTTACCAAAACCACACATAAATAAGAATCTATGGGTGCCAACTTGCCCCATACAAAATCCCCAAATACCTTCCCATGAGGTTATTTTATCTAGAGTATTATAGGCAGATAATGAATTCTGATGAAGTCAATATTTTCTTAGCGAAGAAAAGAACACAATTCAGAGTCAAAAACCAATTAGGCCCTTTCACTTACAATTCTAGAGAAGCAAGGTAGAAGGTAGATCTGATTCTATAACAGATGAAGTTCCAAAACAGTTTTATGTACAGATATGACCCTCAAGGGTTCATGACCAGACTTAGACAAAAGGTAAAATGAGGGCCTTACATTCATCATTGCATACTAGAGATTGAAAGATATGCAAATCAGTCTGAGTGGTTGGAAAGCACTCTTGTAGACAAAGATAGTAGAAAGTTAGATGTTGAAATTACCTTGATTGATTTAGAGAGATAGCTTGATGAAAGCTCTTTCCTGCAGGTACTATAACAAGAAGCAACCATGAGTACCCATGCTATTTTACAGATCCCTGAGAAAGGGGAAAGGAATTGGATACTTTAATCAGATTGAAGAAGACTGATAGTGCCACAGCCTTAGCAAATGTCATCCCAATAGTCTCAACAGTTGTTCCTTCCACATTGGCTGCCTCATTGGCTCGCACAGTTCCTATGGCCACAACAGAACATGTTTCAACAAATTCTACATCAGCAACAGGTACATTAGATGAAACAGCAAAGTTAATCAAGGTTATGGAAGAGATCTCCATACAGGCTACAGAAATGAATAAGTTGAAAGAAAAGATGACAAGCTTGGAAACTCATTACAAGCTTGCCAAAATCATGCACAAGGAAGAAGTGCAAAAGGCTTCCAGAATGACAGAAATAATAAAATCCATGGAAAAGGACCTAACACTGAAAGAACCTCTTAGACAAGTTAAGGAACTGCTATGGGTCAATATCATTTACTTTTTCAATGATATTTGGCCATCTATTCAGGTAATTTTTGACCAGATATGATGCAAGAGCATCTAGTCCTAGAGAGGAATGTGATGGTGTGGTCACATGTTATGGCTAATGAAAGTTTGGAGGAAGACCTAGTTGTCTAATTTTATTAATTGTAAAGTATGTAAGTGGTTCTTTTGTTGCAAATACTAAGAAAAGTAGGGGATAAGTGGCAAGTGATCCTCCCTACATGGAGGTCAAGCCAAGTAGTTAGATTGATTAGTTATGGAATGATTTGATTTCTAAATAGATTGTGAAGTCCTTCATTTGCGGAACAAAACTATTAGGTAGAACATATATGTAATTTCCTTTCTTTTCTGGAAGGGATAGTCGAGACAAAGAGAGAGGGTTCACAAGGGAATTGTAAGACTATGGGCAATTTAGGAATAGAGGCCACTAATTGAAGAATTAGGCCAAAGAGGAAGGATTTAGGAGGGAAGAATAGTGTGTGGATTGTAATTGAAATAGAGGTCTTTTACATTTTTGTAATCGGTCAAAGCGAGACTTTGTAATCGTTTTATTTTGAAATAATGATATTGTTGTGTTTATGATTGATTATCAAGCTTGCAGAACCCTCAATGTGCTTTTATTTCCTTTGTATGTGGGCGAGTGCTTATTCCTTTGTTTTTCTATGTTTCACACGTAGATCATAGAAGTGATAGATGTTGGGACGTTTTATATAAACCTCAATGTTGATGCCACTTTAATCCTGACCATTGGATCACCATATCAGGTTGCCAAAGTATTTTTACATTGTTTTGGTCTTGCAAGCTAAAAACCCAAGCTACAGTAAAAATGAGTGCAAAACATAGTCGGATTTGAAATCCAGACTTGAAACTTTATAAAGGGTTGCTTATATTCATATCGGGTTCGAAAGACTCATTGGATTGGCGCATTGGAGGGGAAGGAGCCTTGAAAGTGGACATTGCAATTGGCAATCACGCGATTAAATTGTGGCCACTAGATCACGATCATCTGTGACCATTGGATCGCGGAAGTGGTTTTGCAACAATGAAGTGGTTTTCGAGCGAATAAACAACCATAAGCTATATTGAAGGATAGCCAGGAAATTCCATTCAACAGTCGACACATGGCAAGGAGGAGAAAGAGAAAACCATTTCACACACGGTTAAACCTCAAGTTAATTATTCGGTCAAAATATGATATGGACCATTGGATTCACTACGCGTAGATCGACGGTGGAGAGTTGGAATCAGTTTAAATCGCGGAGTAAATGTTGACCGTTAGATCTCAGAGGAAACAAACGACGGAGATCAGCCGATCGGCGATCGGTGATCGGAGCACGCAATAGGAAGGCGATATTTCAAAGGATGGACCTGTTGATATTTATAGAAGCGGGCTTATAAAATTTGAGATCTTGAGCAAGGGTTCGAGTGGGGTTTTGCTTTTTATTTCCTTTGATTCCATATATTTCTGAATATTGCATGGTTGGGGGTTTTTAAGGCTAAACGTATATTTAAATGCTCCTAATAGTGTGAAGGCTCCATTAGCTTAAGTGGTCACGTTTTTAAATGAAAAAAACCAAATTAATGCTTTTGATATATATATCTCGCATGCAATTTAAAGGCTTTTAAGGGTGAAATAGTCCTAGTAAGGTGTGAGGGTGTAGCAGCCTTATGGTTGCATCATTTTGGTATCAGAGCAGGAAAAAGGAAGAAACTTTCCTACAAGAAGGATGTCTTGCTTACGAAGTTTATGATTACAAAGGTATGAAAGTTGCAACAATTGAATGAATGGCTATGTTGGGCACATGACTACACTAGTAAGATTGTAGAAGAACTTTTGGGAAGTTCTTGTAGATTGTAGCAGAACCTCATTCCAGCTGAGGCCTGGAATAGATAAGGATAGAGGAGTCCTTAAGAGAAGGAAGTGGAGAAACCAGAAAGAGAGAGCAAGAGTGCTCAGTGAAATTTATAAGGAAAGAGGACTTGGAGAGCAGGCAGAGGAGAAGCTTGGTAAGAAGATAAACTTAGAAGGGAGTTGATTAGTTTTAGGTGTAGAGCTCACATAGAAGAGAAGATAGCTATGGAAAGTCATATGGAAGGTTCAGAAGAAGGCTACAAGATGGAGGAGAAGAGTGCTCAAACAATCCATAGGGAATGGATGAGTCCAGCAGAACTTGAAAAGGAAATGGATGAGATAAGAGAAGAGCTCGATGTGTTAGTGATGCTGCTAGAGAACCAAAGACAAGGTTGGGTCTTGAAGAGAAAGCCAGTGCAGTGACATAAGTTGTAGAGAAGGCTGCAACAAGAACAGGTAAAGTGGCTGATGAAAAACCTCAGAGAAGCAGAAGAAGAAATGGAAGTTTCCATTTGTAGACCAAAACAGGGTGAAATGTTGGGTGAAGAGGATAATGGGAGATCAGCTGAAGATCTCACGAACTATGGGCATAGTTCAAAATAAATAGAAGATATGTTGGAAAGGGAATCAAATGAGGCAATGAAGCCTTGTGATTTTAATTCTCATAGTTTGTGTATGTTTGTAGGATATGTAGAGGATGATGGATAGTCTAGTGAAACCATCGCAAACAAGAATGAAGCTCTTGAGGTGAAGTATGATGGAGGATGTCTTTTAGAGGAAGAAGGTGATGATTTATTGCGGTAGAAAGAGTTCATAGATGAATTTATATTTGGTGTAAGACATTCAGATGAAGTTGATATAGGCTAGAAGGCTAATGAAAAGTCCATAGTGGTATTACAAGAAGGTAAAAAAACGAATTGGTTTAATGAAATTGATGAAAGAACTTTGAAATATGATAGTGCAGAAAACAGGATAATTCAGGAGGATTGCTAGAAAAGGAATGAAGTTGAGAATGGAAGTTGTGATGAACTGCTGGAGAGATTTCACATGGTAATAGAGTTCTTGGAAAGATTGCTCAATGAACATGAAGGAGAAATGAAGCTTTCAGAACGTGATAAATAAAAGAATATGGTTGCTATGCATGATAAGGATGAAATGTCTTTAACATTTATAGAGTACTATATGTATGCAAGAGAGCATTAACAAATATGATTTTGAAATTAGAGAAAATGAGCAGAGATTATTTGAAGTTGAGATGAAAGATCAGGAACAACAAGGAAGTTATGTCCTTAGAGACATGAAGGAGACAAAACTATTAATCGAGCAAGATAAAGATGGAAGAAACTAGCAATTTAAAAGAGATGATCAACAACCTAAGAATGAATTTGAGGAAGGCATTAGATTGCAGAAGTATAGAAACTGGCAGCAGAATGAAGACCAAGAGATTATTTTGGAAGTACAAAGAAAGACAAGTGAAAACCGAGGATACAGATGGAGAATGAAGTAAAGGGTCAAGTGGAACCCATTACAACAGAGTTGGAATGACAAGTTGATGAATGCGTTCAGGTAAATTGAACAAATTCATATTGATTTGTTAGAGAAGGAGAGACTCAAAAGATTGGAGTCACAATAAGAAAGATCTCCTAAAATACAGAAGATCTATGATGGAAGATTGGTACTTGAATCATCAAAAGAGGATGAAAGGTATTGTATTTTGAAAACTGAAAGTTGTTGTGTGTTTGCAGGTTATGTAAACTTGAGGGAAGACAAGCAGTTGTTGGAAACTATTATATTAACAAGAGATGACTACACATATTCATATGAAGAATAAGGAGAAAAGTTACAATCAAATCAAGGAAGACGTCCAGTCAAATGACATCCAAAGGATAAGTGAAAAGGAGGATGGCAAAGGACTTATTGAGATCAAAGGAATGTTTGGAAAGAAAGAGATCCATTCATATGAATATGGAACAAAGAGTTTTCTTAGCAAAACTGATGAAGCTAATACAAATCAAATGGAGAATCTTATGAAAAACTTGGTATCTCATAATTTTGAAACTAATATTTTGTGTGTAAACATAGGATACACTGAATTAAGGAAACTATTTAATGTTGTCATAAGGGAAAGGAAAAGTAAAGATATGATTTTTCAGAAGTTAAAGGAAGGAAATTCACATAATCTTGTGATGCAGAGGAAGGAGCAACTGTTAGACATAGCTGTAGTGAATTATGCAAATATTAGACAACTATTGAGGACTAAAACCAAAGGAGAACAACTACTGAAGGTTGATATAGAAGAATTTCTAGATATTAAACACTTATTGAAGATTATTGACCTTGAAGAAAGTCAGAGTAAAGAAGGACTATATGGAAAAGAAGTTGTTAGAAATGTTGGCATAATGAGGAAACAAGGTAAAGGATTTGTGTTTAATGAATTGATTGATTATGGTGAAGATTTATATGCAGGAAAAAGGCAGTGTCGAGTGAATCTGAAACAAGGAATTGATTCTGAATATTAGATTGAAGTGAGGAAGGATGAGATCAGAATGTCTTAGAAAGATGGAATGATGTTGAATTTACAGTATGGAACTATTGAACTAGAGATGAATTCAAGAGATAATAGTAAAAGGATTACTATTGTACCACAAAGAGTTATTGATGAAGAAGAGGTCGAAGATGACATTTCAGAAGCAGACAAGTACGATGACATGATCCTTAAGGGTGCATAAATTAAGTTACTGGAAGAAGAGGAATTCCAAGTATCTAAGCAAGTGAGAAGAATTCTTAGTTTTCAAGAAATTTGTGGAGTTGCAGGTATACTCAGAATTGAAGTAAGAAGAGGTGAAGCCATGAATGAGAAACCAGAAGAAGGAACTGGAATTATTGCAGGGGATCAATGGAGAAGGCATTGGCACATGGATTATGATGTTCTTATGCAAGAACACATTCAGTTGTAGAAGAACAGTATTCATCATCTGAGAATTGAAGTGGACAAAGAAATTGATGAGTTGTGGAAACTCATAAAACAACATTCCATTAAACTAAATAGAGGACAAAAGAAGGAAGGAAGATTGGCTGGAAAGAATGGTGCATGTGAAGGTAATGGTAAATTTCAAATTAAAGTGGGGAAGCCTAACATAAATTTTGATGATGAACAAAATGCAGTAAGATACATGGAAAAGACTGCAGCAAACAATGAGAGCATATCTAATGGAACAATGCAACATAAAGTATGGAGACCTGGAGAACAAGAAAGAACAATAGTAACCAAGGACAGACTACTAAACAAAGTATGGGATCTAGGAGTACACAAATCAAAAGCACATGAGCATAAGATCATGATTATTTTTAACCTTGGGAGTCTGATGCAGGAGCATCTAGGCCTAGCCAGCAATGTGATGGTGTGGTCACATGTTGTGGCTCATGAAAGTTTGGAGGAAGACCTGGTTGTTTAATTTTATTAATTGTAAAGTATGTAAATAGTTATTTTGTTGCAAATACTAAGGAAATTAGAGGATAAGTGGGAAGTTATCCTCCTTGCGTGGAGGTCAAGCCATGTCGTTAGATTGATTAGTTAGCGAAGGATTTGATTTCTAAATATATTGTGAAGTCCTTCATTTATGGAAGGAAATTGTTAGATAGAACATATATGTAATTTACTTTCTTTTTTGGAAGGGAGAGCTGAGACAGAGAGAGAGGGTTTCACGAGGGAATTGTAAGCACATGGGTAGTTTAGGAATAGAGGCCACTAATTGGAGAATCAGGCCAAAGAGGAAGGATTTAGGAGAGCAGAATAGTGTGTGGATTGTAATTGAAATAGAGATATTTTAAATTTGTGTAATCAGTCAAAGCGAGACTGTGTAATCGTTTTATGTTGAAATAATGATATTGTTGTGTTTATGATTGATTATCGGGCTTGCATAAACCCTCGTTGTGCTTTTGTTTCTTTTGTATGAGGGCGAGTGCTTATTCCTTTGTTTTTCTATGTTTCACACGTAGATCATAGAAGTGATAGAAGTTGGAACTTTTTATATAAACCTCATTGTTGATGCCACTTTAATCCTAACCGTTGGATCACCATATCAGGTTGGTGAAGTCTTTTTTTCTGGTCAAGTAAGAATGGACCTTTTCATCAACCAAAACAATTACATTACATATTTTACAAGGTAAACAAAACTTTTGTGCATTTACCAAAATGTGGTCCACATGACCAATCTGAGGCGGAGTTGGATTTAAATTTTTAAAACTCGGAACCATCCCCTCGATTAGGAGAAATGGCTAACACGGGTAATACACAAAAATCCTACCTGCAACCCAAAAGGGTGGATTTCAAAATTATTACATTCTCTACATTAAAAAAAGACTGGTCTGCATTCCTCGTACGATGCCCTAACAAAAAATCAACGATCAGTGGCTAACGTTGAAATGTAAATTCGTATCTGACCTTCCATTTGCACACCCGACCCTCCACCATTGATCTACCCTTTGTGGAACCAACGGTCCAGGCAGATTTTGGGTGGATAAGTAGCTTGAGGAATACCCACCCGAAAATTGGTATCCTATTTCCTCCTCCATGCTACATGTCACTTGAAGAGTGGAATCAGAGGCCTTCTTCGCAATACCGATTACCACTTAGACCCCTTCAGAAATACCACTTGTGGTACGAGAAACCACTTCCTCATGAATTAACAAATGTGCTTTTCCTCTGTTGATTGCAACCTTTCCCATTGCTCCATATCTTTGTCAGCC
>APFE030169861.1:0-42545 GCA_000404065.3 Pinus taeda | reverse complement strand
TCTCCGACCTAGGAAGCTTAAATTTCCGAGTGTTTGACCATCCATCTGGCCATAAATTTCCATCCATTTCTCCCCACGTTACTCCATATTCACAATCTCCCTCCGCCTTTAAAATCGCGTTTTTCTTTCCAGCAGCTCTCCCTTCCACCTCTCAGTCCATTCATTCCACATCCCAAGTTTCGCAGTAATAATAAGTTTAACACTGTCGAACATCATCATGTCCGTACCTTCAGACAAGTTTTCCTCATTACCAAATGAGATTCTGGGATTCATCCTCTCTAAAGTCCCAATCAGAGAGGCAGTCAGATCCTCAGTTCTTTCGAGAAGATGGAGGTTTCTCTACACTCAAATACCCCAACTCAAAATATGTCCTTATCTCCTCTTGCAGGGGCCTGTCACACCGGATCCGTCATCGATCTCCACGGCAGAGAATGCAATCTCCAGCATTCTGCAATCGCATTGCTTCGATCTAGAGGCCTTTCATCTTTTCAACAACACTACAGGCACTCGCACCTACCCAATTGATAACAACTGGGAATTTGGCCGCGAAAGCGTATGGAAATGGGTGCAGTATGCAGCAGACAAGAATGTCCAACACCTCCATCTCGGCTATTCCAGGGTAAAAGAAATCCCGCCTCCTGCCCTTTTCTTTTGCACTCATCTCACTACGCTCACACTCAACAATTTCGTTCTCACCCATATTCCAACACATTCTTCTGGATTCAACCATCTCATTAGTTGCTCCTTCACAGACATGCAATTGACAGATGATTCATTATCCTGGTTTGCATCACATTGCCCACTTCTGCGAAAGCTCCAAATATTTTCCTGCACTGGCCTGAATAAGCCCACCATCTCCGCTCCCAACATTTTGCTTTTAGATGTAATGGTATGGGATGACATAGAGGTTTTAACGGTCAATTGTCCCACAATTAGAATCGTTGAGTTATGTTTGGTACATGATCTAAGGGTGAATGGGGTGTTCTTTCACGAGCTTTCAGCTCTGATTGTTACGCTAGAAATGCAGTGCGAAATAAATGTGATTGGATTGAAAATGGATTCGACTTTGATCGCCGAATACGGTGAATACGACAGTCTCTCGGCGCAGAGATTTGTTGAGATAGTGGGGAGTTTCAAAGCTTTGAAAAATCTTGGAATTCACATTTGTGATCCGTTGCCTGAAAGGGAAAAGGAGATGACTTTTCCTCTTATCAGCCTGCTGCAAGGGCTTCATCATCTTGAGCACCTGGTAATAAATGGCGTGTTTCTTCTGGTAAGGAATAGTTCCTAGGGTTATGATTAGTATTTAATTTCTGTTTTTTTGCTATTTAAGTCGAAGTTAGAACGGATTTCTCTTTGTAATGCAATGCAGGAATTAGGTAGAGATAAGTTACCAGCGCGTTTAAGCCCCCCACTTGCCAATCTGCGGTATGTGATGGTAGAATTGAAGGAATTTGACGAGAGAGAAATGGACGTGCTGGCGTGTTTGCTTAAGAGCGCTCCTGCTCTTGAAGATCTGCATTTCGATTTGCCTTTGAAATACGAGGAGACGCAATACACCCGGTTTTTAGAAGAATTGGTAGAACCATGGCGAACAACATCGTCGTCATGCCGGTGGCTTCATAGAATTTTACGCCGCTCCCAAATGAGGTTCTGAGCGTCATCTTTCATGTTTCATGACACAGACATTCAGATGGGGATTTAAATTTTAGATGCATCCATTATTATTATATTATGAACCCCGTTACCATTTTTCTTTTTCACTTGTTTCAAGTTCACAAGTGGTTACTCGGTCGCCACTATATTTACAGAAATATACTATATTTACAGAAATATTGGAGCTTGACTAAGGGGACTATCCTGTAGGGCTTTGAAAACAATTGATTTTGTGACCTCCAGAAGGGGAGCACTTATTTCACCAGTTGAGCTAATCCTCAGGGTTTCCCATTACTATTTATTATGAAAGTTTAAATTAAAATATCTTCTCAAGTTGGGTATTGCCATTTATTTCGTAATGGTGACTTTTTACTGGTCCACATATTTTTTTCTTAATAATTATTTTCTTAAATTTCAATGGGAGTTGTTTCTTCAAAAATCTGTAATATATTTTATGTTTGTCAAGATTATTATCTTCTTATAATTTAATAGGAGTTGGTTCTCTAAGGGCGAGGCACTTATTTAACTAGTTGAACTAATCTTTAGGGCTTCCCATTGCCATTTACATTATGAAAGTGTAAATTAAAATATCTTATCAAATTAGGTAATACCAGTTATTTGATAATGGTGACTTGGTAATGGTGAGTGTTCACTGTTCCACATATTTTTTCCTTAATAATTATTTTCTTAAATGTCAATGGGAGTTGTTACTTCAAAAATCTGTAATATCCTTTATGTTGGTGAGGATTATCATCTTATAATTTTATGGGAGTTGGTTCCTTCCCATTGAAATTAGAAATTGTAAAAAAAATTTCTTATTTTTATTTTTATTTTTAAATGTATTTGTTAATATTTTTTATTGTTAAATGTAGTTGTAATAAATGGTACCAAAGTCAATTACTCAAATATTATAGGCTATTGCTAAATTTGACTCAAGTTTGGGTAAATCTACTTTTTCTTGGAAGATAAGGGTGTCATTTTTGCCGGTGACATTGGGAACAAGTCAATGATTAGATGTTAGATGTCTCAATTATTTCTTCATCCTCCCTATCGCTGTGAAGGATGTTGGATGTCTTAGTTGTTTATTTGTCCTCTGCCCTAGTGCCATGAGGGAGGGGTTGTTGGTCCAAGGCTTGATCCTATTAAGCAAAGTCTAATTAGTTTCAAGGATTTGGTTGATTACCCATAGGATTGGGACTTGGCTCACTCCCTACTTGAATGTGCATTGAATGAAGCTTTTTTCTCCCAGTTTTCTCTCATATCTACGCCCTACGCCTATGAACGTATTGGCATGCCCTTTATTGGAGACAAGCTTTCATTAAAATCAATTGAAAAACCATTTCCTAGAAGGAGGGCCAAATCACGTCACTATAAAGGTCTCCATTTCCAAACCGAGGGTTTCAATCTCTAGGGAATGCATATTTCATTTTTTTCTAAAGTGACAAAGGTACGAGGAAGGGCGTCCCTCTCTGTATCTTTGTCTCAAGATGGTGAGTATGTACCAAACATGGTATTTAGGATTTATGTGACTCCATAAATAAAAATAAATTGAAGTGTGCCAAAATTAAGAAAAAAGATGATCACAAAGTCATCCTTGGGAATGATGTTCCGCTCCACGAGGTTGTGAATAAGGCGGACCTCATGATTATTGGTCAACCTTAAGGTTGATGTTCCAACATAAAAACCCCTGGCGATTGGGAGGCATGGGAATGCAGGACATGTTGAAGAATTTGGGGCACATGTAGTTAATGAGATTCTTCTTGACATGATAACTATTTGTGAGGCATTTTCAATTTTCTTATTATGACAATCTTCTCTTTGAAATTATTAGAGTGTGTGTTTCTTATTTCATCAAATAGCTAACAAAAACAAAGAGACAATAATACAAGATGTTGGCATTTTACAAGGACCAAAAACTCTCCCTCTCAAGTAGGAAAACCCATACATAATTATTCTTATAGAGATTCCAATTGATGAACACCAAGACCATGACCCTTGACTTACTATGCCACTCCAAGACCAAGACACCAATCCTCTTCTTTGTCACTGTTGAGATAATCATCATTGATGTAGCATTGAGGTCAACATCATGATCTTCAATGGTGCTGCAACATCTTTGGACTTTCATCGAGGTCTTAACTGTACCATCGAGATATTATTAAGGTATGCCCTTAGGCCCATCGAGGTCATGACTACTACTCCTTCGTTGTGATCATAACCTTGTGACAGAGTCTCCATTGAGATCATATATATGCTTATGATCATGACTGTAGAGAGTGTTACTATAGGAACTTCTTTTCCGAATTATGTTGAGACTATGTCGACTGATGTGGGATCTTTGAGATTCTTGTCATCATTGTTATGCCAAGATTATACTGTCTAGAATGATGAGACATGGTGTTCCCCTCTTTCACTAAAACCCTTATCATCATGCTTACGTCGAGCACGTTACTATTTATGTAGCACTCATCTAAAGCTATAGTGATTTCATCTGAAGTTTAAGCCTTATGTGCAGATAGAAAGTCATGTAGCCATCTGAAATTTGAGTTCATGTACCTATGAAGTAGTGGAGATACTTCTATGAAATTATAGGTTTCTATGGTGACTCTAGTCACCTATTTATAGGTGTTATGCCTCCATAATAAGCGAACATGTCAATGTGAACTTATGTGTATATTTTATTGAGTTGACATGTCATTTATATATAATTTGAGGCTGAATTAGTTGATCTCTCCATCATTTTTCTGACAATTTTCTTATTTGGAGGATGGTGCTTGTCTTTGAGGGTTATTTGACACTAGCTTGACCCATATTCATGCTCAAGAATATCCCTTTAACATAGCTTTGATTCTTTGACTTTCCTAGACCTTTGGAATGAGCAAGAAACTCTTTCGAATAATCTACAAAAATAATATTTCTTTTTTTCATAAGTACAAAGATCAAAATTACAGTTATAAATACCGAACCAAGTTACAATTCTCTTCAACACTCCCTCTTAAGTAGGGAGGTATTTACAATGGTGCTTGGTCATTCTCAATCTAAATAATTTCTCATAAGAAGGATTGGTAACCCATATGTTATAACATCATAGTAACCAACATTTTTTATAGCAAGGCCTTCACTAACAACTCTATCTCTCATAAGATCAAAGCAAAATGTTGGTGAGACTAATGATTCATAGACACCTTTATCATTATCTCTTAAGGTACATACCCACCTGGGAGTTCACTAAGTATTACCTTCTAGGACTATTTTATCTTGGATTCCCAACCCTCTAAGAATATTAGTCGTCTTTCCTACTCTTATCTTGGATTCCCTACACATCCTCAAAGAGCATAAAATTCCAAATGATTACCCGATCCTTTATTCTTTCTTTTGACGCGAAGACAAGAATGTTGTGTCTATCATGTGTCTACATTTCCGTTCATGACCTTCACCTAGACTTACAGTTATTAGTGTTCGTCTATTGTGTTGTCCCTCACTCCTCACTCATTGCTTTGCAAATGGTCAGTTGTCTAGGATGCATAAGAGAAATGAATTTAAAGCAATTTCCTAAGCCAAAAAATCTATAAGATCTTGATTAGAACCTCTCCATTGCATAGTGTCTGAAATGAGCTTTCCAACAATATATAGAAGTCCCAAAATGGACCTCTCCATCAAAAGATATGGCATATGGAAGATCATGAGTCTTGTTGCCTTGAACTAAGGAAAATAATTTATTAGAGGAACCCAGGCATAACAAGTTGAGCATATTGAACATCTTGCAGTCCTGCATCCCGCATGACCCCCGTAGTTCCTTATGCACCATCCTTTAAGGAATTGTGGGGCGGGAAGAACGCCAATAATTTTAAAGCATTAGGGAAGTGCAGAGGTCGATTTACATTAAAACTATTGAAAAACCAAGAGTAGGAGGACCCCCTTTCTCTCTCCTATGGGGGAGCCACGTCGCACACTACTCGCAGTACCATATCCCATAACCCTGCAGTCCCACAACTTCACACTACCTGCAGTCTCACATCCCACATATCAGCGAGGTCCCTGGGCACATACTTAAGGTTATCGGTAGTTCAAAGTGTCGAGTGCAAATATCACATCCTACAAGTCCTGTCGTCCTACAGGTCCCCGCATACCACAAGTCCCACAGGTTTGTAGGTCCTGCCCATCCCCACATCCCACATCTCGGTGACCTCTTAGTTTGGCAGTCACATTAAACTCCAAAACTTTGCTGGGCACTGATCTTGCGATATAGTGTGAAATAACCTAGGAGGATTGAAAAATATAAGAGAAAAAAGCATGGAAAAACCAAGCCCAGGTCACTCACTTCTCTCTCCTCCACATGGTGGTATGGGGATATGGTAAATCCCACATCTCGCAATCCTGAAATATCGATGAATCAATGAAATTTTCATTTCAAGACCGTGTGGGGGCCGATTCTATAATACAATGTAAAAATTATGGGAGGGCCCAAATTCATGAACAAAGGAAATGCACGTGAAAACAAGGTCAGGTAGGCCTTTTTCTCTCTCCTTTACGAGGCCACATGGTGGCATGCGATTGGTCCTTAGAGCTGAAATGGCAGTTAATGTTATCGATGATGTGGTAGTATGGAGGACACATGGAAATACATACGTTGACGTGGTAGGGGACATGTGTCGCTCAGTTTTAGCATTTTCATGGGTCCTATTGGGCCATTTCTGGGTGACACATGTCACCACTCACACGTGACACATGGCAATGATGACATCATCCCTCATATCAGTGATCGCATGAAATGAAAATTATTTCCTTCATCGATGCTCCTCCCCAGCTACGATTGCGATAAGGAAGAAGCCCCCCGATGCGATATTTAATAGTCTCTATTTGATAAAGATTTCGCACCCAAACTTCGGTTAATGCAGTGTAAGAGAAAATCAAAGGGTATTTCGCATTATTAAATAAAAATGCCCCCTGACACAAGTTTAAAGGCCTTAGCGCCTAAAAGGTTAAAGCCCTTGGTCTTAGCCCGTGGTTATATGAAGAAAACAGAGATATGTGCACTACATCAAAGGGGGGTTAAGGGGGAAATCAAAAAGTGCTTGTTTCACCTATTTTAGAGGTAAAAATCTCACAGCTGACAGACATCTTTGTTACACTACATCAAGGCATGGATGGTGCATGATTTTGTAGAGCTTTCAAAGACGTTTAGCTCGGCAGTAGGGGTGTTTAATGGAGGGATGGTGCATTCAAACTATGTGTGGGCACTTTCATGAGAAAAATAATCTGCAATACGCATCCAATTTTGACCCCGTACATAGCTGTAACACTACATATAGAAGATCGAGCATTCAGAACCAAGTATGGGTGCACTCCAAAATGGCTCTTTATGACCTGCTTCCAAGGTCGGAACTGGAGGCACTAAAGGCAGAAATGATAGGAGTTAGCTGATCATAATAGGAAACCATACCATGAACTAGATGTAGCTTGAAGCTAAACTAATTACAGGAGTAAGCGCGGAGATATTGCATTAATGTTTCATATGTTTTGTGATCTTGTGATGTTCTTTCCTTTATGAGGCAATTACTATTTTTTGTGATACTTTTAGGACAGAGAGCCTTCCCTGGCCGAGACAACAAGTTGATCTGAAAGTTAAGACTCAACCCAGGGATATTTTGTACCATATCATGATTGATAACGAATCCATTCTTCTTATAAATAGGGGGTATAAACAGTGAATAAAGGTTCCAAAATCTGCAAAGAGAGATTGATATTTTTGTGAGACTATATCACTTAGTTACATAAATCTTGCAGAATATCATAGGAGTGTTGGTGATTCCCCCTTTGAGTTATTACAGTGTGTTGTTTCCTATTTTCATCCATTTTGTCTATTTTCTTCTCTGAATTCATGTAACAATAAATGCTCTAATATTTCATACTTTCCTACAGATTCATTTGCATTGAGATGTTAATATAGATGCATGTTTGATGAGTTGAATTTATATCTCTAAACTGTACTACATCAATCACAACATCTCGTTTCTTTTCAATCCATTATATCTACTTGTAACTCAGATAATTGTAGCAAATATCATGGTTTGAGGCTCTATGCTTTTAATATAGATTTCTTGTTTCTTTGAGCTCTACATTTTTAGTTATCCGTTCTCTTTGTCTTCTCTCATTTATTCCATAAAGATGATTAAATTGTAAGCCTTTGAAGTGCTCATCCTCCACTATTTTCTATTATATTTCTAGAAATTGTGTATGTGTAGAAATATTGAAATACTTGACCTGTATCTTTGGATGGAAAAGCAACTCATGCCTCTTATATATGTGTATATAACATGGGTTATGTCTCCTCCTTCTGCAGAATCATTTGAGACACACCAATTTAGGTGTACCTAAACACTGGTCTTGTAATCAATCTAAGGCTATCTCTGGGAGCAAAATCATCTTCTGGCACCATTGTTGGGGAACATATTGAATGATTTTTCCCCTACGATATGGAAAATTGAGCACCCTTCGTGTAGGTGAGCAAAGTCTATTGTGATTGAGTTCACATCACCTTGGCAACGCCACACCCCCCTCATTATCATTCATCACCCTAACTTTTAAAATGCCTCATACTCACTTCGACACCTCTCAGTAGAAAGCCCCATTTGTCTTTGACCCTGAAAAAATAAATTTTTGGAATGTCTAGAAAGAGAAAACTCCCCCTACCTATACTACCATCTCACTAGCCTTCACAACTTCCTCCTAGAATTCTCAGACCATTGTTGCTCATTATTCAGGATTGGTTCCTAAGATCTTGACAAACCCTGCTTCCCCTCCAGCCACTATGGTCTTGACCCTAGTTCCTCGAGAAAATTTTAATCCCACTCCACTAATTCGGATGGCTCTTCCATGACTTTTTCTAAATATATATGCACCTCCCAATTTAAGTCAACCCCTAAGTGGTATTTCCTAGGACTACTTAAATCTTCTCCCTAGGTTTAATGGGGAAGATGAAAATTCTTCTCAGAAACACATTCAAGCCTTTTCTGTTTTTGCTGAGAACCTGAATGTAGAACATCTACATGTGGTTCTGAGACTTTTTGTACAATGCCTTGATGGAGAAGAGACAAAATGGTTTAAAGCCCTACCAAATGCCTCCATCACCGCTCGGGAGGAACTTGAAACCTTCTTCACACAAAATTGGGGTGAGAAACGAAATCCTGAGTACTGCCACATAGAGTTCAATGCCATCTGGAAGAATCCAAAGTAGGATATCTCATAATTTAATAAGAGGTTCAGTAAGCAATATAACAACTTGCCTTCTAAGATAAAGCCTCCTCCAGTTGCTACTAGTGTAGCTTACTTGGGAGCCTCTGAATCTGACTTTTGTTTTACCTTAATAGAAATTAAGTCTCCTACTTTAGATCAACTCCAAGTCCATGCTTTTGAAGTAGAAGCAAACTTTACCTCAACAAGGAAGTCAATTGGAAAGCAGGAAACCACTGGGAATAGATGAGGTAAAGAAGAAGCTTCCTCCTTTGGTCATACAAGAGAATCACCAGACCTAAAGTTGGAGGAGCTGGATAAACTCATCATGAGTTTGTCCCATAAGGTTGGAAAGCTCGAAATTGAGAACACGAGTCTCTCCAAATAGAATACTCAAGGCAACATATGAGGATATAACCCACAATATAGAAGGCCCTTTTTATAGATAATTCCAAGGGAGAGAAAGGAATATACGGTTCAGATCTATCATCCTCTATATTTAGAAGATTATCCCGATGAGCAATGGTAAGATACATAGGTGGTGAAGGGAAAATTATATTTTGCTTTCTCTAGAGAAGAACATGGAAATATGGCTCACTAGGAGGCCATTCATGATAGAGAAACAACAACAAAGGAGGAAGATATAGATTATTATTATAAAAAATTGGCAGATTTCATGAAAGAACAACTACACCAAAGGTATGATCAAAGATCTTCAAGAAATAGGTCAACGGAGCCAAAACAACAAGAACCAACTGCCCCCAAAATATTCCCTCAGTACCATATAACGGGAAAGGTAATTTGAATCCTAACCCTACCAAGGGAAAATTCCCCTTGAATAAGGAAAGACATATCTCAAAGGGTCACACAGCAAAGGAGGCACCTGTACTGTAGAAAAACACTGGTGGTAGTGAAGGAGAAGGAGAGCTAGGAGGTATAGAAAATACCCAATCTACATTCAACCTTCAAAAGGGGCTTGAATAGGTAAAGATTTTTCTTCCACTGACTGAGCTTCTGAAGCAACCTACCTATAAAGCTTAGGTATCTCAATTCATGCATCCATCAGTCTCACCACCCACCCATTATTCTCTAAATCTTCCAGAAGAGAGGCCAATAGTGGCCTTTGGGCCACATGTGGAAGAACTTGATCCTTCTACTACACCTTTCTATGTGACTCTGGGAATCAATGACCTCCTTTTTTATAATTTCATTTTCGACTTTGGAGCCTCCCACAACCTCATGCCATAGGAGGTAATGGAACATATTGGCTTGCAAATCACTAGGTCCTAGAACAACCTATACTCCCTTGACTCCAAGAGGGTTAAATTTTTGGGAATGATAAAGGATTTGGTGGTGAACCTGGCTTACATCCCTGTGAAGAGAATGTTAATGGACATAATATTGGAAGATATACACCCTCATTTTGGCATGCTGCTGTCTAGTTCTTAGGGTTCCAAGGTGGGGGGCTTTATTAAGTTCGATCTAACTTATGCCACCATTCCCACCTTTGGAGGAGAACAAAGGAGGATATGTAGAGAATATAGGTTTCTAAAAATTGTGACCTCTGTTAAAGGCTCACAAAACTCCCCAATGTATGGAAAGGAAAGTAACCTCTCTTGTCTACTAGAAGAAGATGAGTCTATCTTAGACGAAACATCAATCCATCTAATATGGCAGGTAGAACATCAACATGCAAGTGAAATGAAAGTATGGACATTATATTTTGGTGGAGCCAATTCAAAAGATGGAAATGGGGAAGGAGTATTTTTGGTATCTCATGAGGGCTACATGATACCCCTCTCATTCAAGATAGAGTTTGAAGTAACTAACAATGTGGGGGAGTATGAAGCACTTCTCCTTGTGTTACAAACTACAAAAAATATGAATATTGAATACTAAATCTTAAACCTATTGAGAGAGCCCTCTTAGGTTGAGGAGGCTAAGCCTTAGCCAAAATATTGGTTTGAAAGAGTTACTCAGAGTCTACTTGATAAGTAGCCTATCAAAGTTAGATGTTGTGATAAAATTTTGATCCATGGAAGTTGATCCATGGCAAGAACTCTCGCCTCGGGGGTGAACTAAAGGAAGTCAGTTCTAGGTTGGGTGGAGGTACTTGATTTTACAAGTGACATTATTTAAATTTCTCTTGTCGGATTCCATTGCATGGGATGTTGATCCTTACCTTGTATACTTTTGAATTGTCTCAGCATATGTGTATGGATACATGTGTGATATTTCTGTAGGAGGATGATTGAATAATGATGCATGAGATAACTATCTATGATGAATCATTATGTTTTTAAGGTTACCATTCTATAGCTAGTGGTTGAGGTTATTCAAGCTAGGCCTTTTGCACCAAGAATTGCATCCACTCACGATCGTCTTAACTATTTATTCACTATGCTTCGTATTGCATATGATATATCTGTCAATAATATTTTCGACTATGATAGTAGGACTATGATCATGATATAGGGATATGCTAGCTAGAATATATTTATGATAAAGTTTCCATTAATGTTCGTGTTGAGTTAGTAAAGGAATGAAATCATTATTCATAATCTTATCATGTTGAATGCCCATGATTCATTTGTTCCTCCAACTTGTAATTCATGCATAAGAGTTGATTTGGAATGTAGTAATAAAGTCAATTCATTGGACCTAAAAATCCACATCGTGGATCCAGTGGAGCATATTAGGTAGTTGGTAGTATTGTGCCAAGGGGGTATGTGAGAAATGGTATCAAATCTCTATGTTCAATATTGTGGCCGAAGGGCCAACCCACTTCTATAAGATATGAGAGACGCGTACATCCTAAAATAGTTCCTAAATAAATAAGAGGTTTCACTTATTATAAAATTGCTATATTCGAGAATTCATAAAGGATTGAAATTCAATATAAAGATGATGGAGTTGAAGAAATAAAATATATAATCAAATATATATGTTATATTACAATATTATATTGATTACTTGCAATCAACGGTAATTTTGAACTAGGGCGTTTGAAATCATGGATTTTTCTACAAAAGTGAAATCTCCTATTTTGCTTGTCAAGCATGTAACTAGTTGTGATTCCAATTGGCATAACGGAATCAATTAAAAACAAAAGTATTCCATTGGATCATTGTATAGTGAAGAAAGAAGGGTAGAATCCATACATTCCTATGCTAAGTTTTCAAGCAATATTTTGATGAGAATTTTATTCTTATAATGATTTTGTAGTTGGCAAAGTATGTATGAAGTGATATATATATATCATGGAAAATCCTATGTCATGCTATACGGAGGAATATAGATTAAAACATTGGAATGAATGTGTTACTATGATACACTATGTTTAAAGATCATATGAAGGCATTAAAAGACCAATACAATTGTACTGATAAAAGGTTTGACTAACATTACAAAGGTCATATTTATCAATGTATGTAAGGTTAAATCATCATTGTAAAGTTTAAGAATGCCTTCTCTCAGATCATCGTAAATGTCTTAAGAGGAAGATAGTATCGCTGGCAATAACTCATTGTTGACAAGCCTAAAATCCAAGCTAGCGCTAGAAATATTATATGGTGTTCTGTTTCTGGTTTCTTTGGATAAATACACCATATAAATAAAGAGTAACACAAAGTCTAAATGTGAAAACAAAATGAATTATGTGTTCAATGGAATAGGGGAACCACAATGGATCACTAAGGTGGTAATGGAAATCACCTCGCTTGGTTAGAAACATGTGTAGGAGTTTCATAATGGGCAAGGGATTTAAATAATTTTGAACACACATGTACCTGTAAGATTAAGTCTGTAAAATAAACCGAAGAGTATCTCCTGATGGAGAGAGTATCATTGCCTACAAGGGTTATTGTGAAAAAGAGTTAAAATCTTGCGTATAGTGGTTAGCTGAGTTGTGGAACCTTTACAACATGGTTCCCTTTGAACTACACTGCTTCTAATAGAATGCATGCAACAAAAGTTTCAACGAACATTCGTTTTTTATCTATCGGCGGAAGTTAATATAGTTATCTGTGCATATAAATAAATGTAGTGAACATTAAACCTTCCCCGGGTAGGTACCTTACCCAACACTATTTAAATTAAGTAGCTTTATTGCGTAATGGGTTTTACATAGTCATCTAAGAACCACCATGGAAGCTTGGTTGTGCAACCAACTACAACCTTTCATATTAAACAAAGGCAATGCCCTCATGAGCTCCTCCCTTCAATTTCCTCTTGTGTTGTTGGCACTAAGAAAATAACTTGGTTTGACCATCAACGGAATGAGGATAAAGCATGAGGGACGCTTTCACAATTACTATAGAATTAGATTCTTGCTTATACAGCTCACGGGTTTGTAACAAAATTTTGAGCCTTTGAGCTTTAAAGAATGCTCGGGTATAACAACTTAGAAGAATGTTTTATGGTCATATTTAAAGTAAGAACACCTTTCCAATTGAAATAGTGTATAAAATCATGTTGAGGATTGTTGATCTTCTTTCCGAACCGCAGTGTTGATCTTTGGCTTTAGCCACTAATCTGGATAGGTTCGAGTTGCCTTAAAATAAAGTGGTTGGATAAGGTTTATCCCTTTGACAATGCTCATACCTATATTTTCCCTTCCACTGAACTTTGGATTAGCAAGATTGATGCTTTTTTTCTGTATCACTCAATTTTATTTCTTTATCCATTGAGTTGGAGATGTTTCAAAAATGAACATAACTATTCGTTAATGGTTATCTAGTTGTTTCGATACTATATTGCACCTTTGCATTATGGACAGAGGAAATGGATATTTGAGGGTGTCAAAAATGTTTTAAACAGTGACTATAGCCATTACATGATGGGTACTAAGCTTATCGACCTTGGTTGTTACGGCTTGTACCTTCTTGGAATGTGACTATGATGAGCATAGTTTCCTCGGGGATATACCCATCCACCATGATCAGTGTATGCCAAAAGGCTAACAAATGGGATTCAGAATCCATTTTTCCTCTGGGAAGTTAAGCCAACTAGGGTTGATCCACCATGCTAGTGCACACAAGAGAGGGAAGCCTAACGTATACGCTGAATTAGTCAAGGATGCTATAGTAAGTCAACAAGGAATCTACAGGTCATGGGTTGTGGCTCCATTTAATCATCTCTAGCTTCTCCAGTCATCACACACATGTGATCAATGGTCTTGGCCTGGATCCTCCAAGATGATTGATGCAAAAATGTTAATTAAACTCTCTCATAGAGAATGCAATATTATGGAATTGAAAGGAGGGAAGTACATTTGATGTAGGAGGGGAAATAATAGTTTAAAGAAGAAGCTCGTGGAGTGCCAAAGAAACTATCCTAGAACATGAAGCCCATATTTTGTTCGGGTATCGAGGAATGTTCGGCAAAGTGGCAAATTGGAGTCGCACGAAATCAAGGCGCACTAATTAGATTATGATTTGTTTAATTTAATTCATAACACATACCTTTTGTTAATTACCTCCTCAGAGTTGCCTGGTTGCATTATTTGTTTAGCCTTTATGATTTTGCGTGACATTATTAAATGCATTTACTTTTACATACAATGTATGACCCTTAGTATGATGACACACATTTCTATTCGATTTTCTCAGTGAGTCTGAGATATTGTAACTTGCAAGCTAGTAATTCTCATTTCTTGTAGGTTGCATTCCCTATTATAAGCTCATTGTCCATACTTTAATGCTTCGTCCTATTACTTTGAGGCCTTGCACTCAAATTTTAAGGTCGATCTTTGAAGTTCAATTGCTTATAAGGCTTTGTATTTCCTAGGAATGTTTGAATTGAAATGACAACACTCAACGCATATGGTTATGACATTACACAGTGTGACTCAATAGACAACTATTTTGGCCTATTTTGGTTTCTCTATCTTTGTAATGAGATGGCAAAATTTTGATGGCATAGATTCGCTATGGCATGGATATCCTAAAAATTAAAATGCACATGTATTAAACCATAACCCATGCCTCATTATTCTTAACACTCTATCATTCGAATTGCTTTCTTAGTCAATCGCTATGAATATTGGCATTTATATACTATCCTATTTGTTTATATTTTGTGGATCAATCCAATGGGATAATTATACATAGGGAAACAACATCAATCTAGATATTAGCGATCACATTTATCCACAAGGTAAATGAATTCATCGATCAAGTTCATAGAAATATTGCCAAGCCATCCGAAGATCAAGATCTATCTGAATACATGGAAAAATATCTAAAGGCTCATAGGATTCTTGAGTAATATATCAAAGATTCCCTCATTCCTCATATAACCTAGGTGGAGATATCAAAAGAGTTATATGATAAGCTGATAGAACTATTCTCTTAAATTACAATAAGAAATATCATATCACTTAGATATGATATATATAAGTTGAAGGTATCAAAGGATCAAGGAATATCTTCATGCCTTTCAAAATCTTCTCAAATAAAAACTCAATTATAAGACCTATGAGAGATGATATCTGATAAGGAAATGATCTCCATCATTCTAAATGCACTAACTGATGAACAAGGTAACCTACTATCCAACGAGGAAGAGGCAGCTATCCCATTTAACAATGTATGGACTCTATGTAAGATAGAAGAAGACATGTTGAAGGGACAATATGATGAATAACCTATAAAACTGAATCAAACAATTAGGAATGGAAAAAGGAAGTTCATTAAATTTGGTCCTCGGAGGAAAAAGAAGAAAATTCCTAAGGTTCTATGTTTTAGTTGTCAAGAATATGGGCACTATAAAACAGATTGTAATCAAAGGGATACTAACAAAATAAATCAAGAAGAAGCTCATATTAATGAAGAAGTGGAAGAACCTGAAATGAACAAGCCAAAGAAGGAGGAAGTGAGAGATCTCCACTATGACTGAGATGATCTCGTTCAATTATTATTCTACTGTGTAAAGTATAGATAAGTATATTTGTAAATAAGATAAGATGCATCATATTAGGGAATGGCATCATGGTAGAAGCATTAAGAGATCATGATATAGGTAACTTGTAAAATGTCCAGGGAAAAAATCTATAGCTATATAACGTATAACTCTTGAAAACCTCATTGAAAGATACTTATGGAGAAGGAAAAAGTCCTCTAGGACAAGAATCATCATACATCTGCATAATAAGATATGATAGATCCACCAAATTTTATAATTGAAACTTCATTGTAAGGTTCACCAACCATGAATAAAGACAAGTTAAATCCATAATATAATAGAAAAACATGGAAATAGGTCTATAGAATAAGGCTTCTTCATTCAAAGGAAGCTGTTGTAGAAAGTGTGAGGAAAGTGTTGGGTTGTGTTATATTCTTTCCATGATTAGCCCACACAGTTAACTGAGGTATTAGAGGGGAGACAAAGACCCCCCTTCATTCCTCCATTTGCACATCAGGGGCATCACACGGGAGGCGGCATCCCACCTTGTCTAGGGTGTTTGAGGGGGGTGAGTAGTCCCCCTCTATGGGGTCTAGGGAAATGCCACAGGGAATTTTTTTTGGACCCTATATTAGGTTGGGTGTACCTACGTATGGTTTTTCCATGGTTTTTGCACATAGTTTTCGATGCGATGGTTTTCGATCCATGGTTTTGGACGTGATGGTTTTCTATATATGGCATTGGATGCTTTGGCATATATAAATATGTATCGTAACAATGAAAGGAACATAATGAAAAATCAATTTGGTAGTCCCGATTTTGGGATCCGGGGGAAAATCTTTGTGTATATGTGTTTTACGTGTTATTCTCTCGCATTTTTTATTTTCTATGTTTTAGAATTTGTATGTAGATAATTTTTGTATGAGGTGAAAACCTAGATTTGGTGTCAGAGTTGTTTTGGCTTCAAGGGGATGCCTTTGTTACTGAGGGCTTTCGCTCGGGCCTGTGGTAGACCCTATTCAGTGGGAGATCTATAGGATCGATTATGGTGGTGAAAGAAGATGGCGAGAAGTGGAAATATAGAGATTGAGAAATTTAATGGTCATAATTTGGAGTTGTGGAAACTCAATATGTAGGATCTATTGGTGGATAAAGATTACTGGATCACAGTAGATCTAGGAACTAAACCAACGGGAGTGTCCGATAAGGAATGGAAGAATTTGGATCGAAAGGAAAAGAGCACAATATGATTATGTGTCTCAGATTTAGAATTGTTGAATGCATCTGGGGAAGCTATGGCTAAGGCTTTGTGGGACAAGTTAGGGACTTTGTACTAATCTAAGTCTCTAGTGAATAAACTGTTCCTATAGAAAAAGTTGTATAACCTGAGGATGAAAGATGGAGACTTAGTGATAGAGCATCTGAACATATTTAATATTGTGCTAAGTCAGTGATTATCTATTCATATTAAAAGTTCTGACAAAGATAAGTGCATCAGTTTGTTGTGTTCTCTACCAGATTCGTGGGATAGTCACGTGATTGCAATAGGTATCAATGCAACTTCCTATCAATTTGATGAAATAGTCTCATCCTTGCTGACGGAGGAGAGGAGACAAAAAAATATGGAGATCCAGAATGGTGATGCCTTATTTTTACGAGGACAGTCCTAGAACAAAAGTACAAATAATTCATTGAGTGGGAGATCTAAATCTCCAGGAAAACCTGTAAAGGTAGTTTTCTGGAAATGTGGAAAGGAAGGGCACTATAAAAGGGACTCTAAATCTAAAGCTCCTGACAAAGGAAAGGGATCTGATGATGCTCCTTCTGTAGAGGCGAAAACCACCTTATATGAAGGTGGGGATGTGTACTTGGTTTCTTTAAGTACATGAGTCATAGTTGATTGACTCAAGTGCATCCTTTCACTTCAATCCCCATGGAGAGTGGTTCTACGAGTATGATAAATATGATGGTTGTGATGTCTTCGTAGGGGATGATAGGAAGGCTAGAATCATTAGTCGTGGAAAAGTAAAGTTGAAGTTGCAAGGTGGAAGGGTTAGAAAACTTCTGAGTGTTCTCCATATTCTTACATTGGCCAAAAATCTAATTTCTATAAGCAAGTTGGATGATACAGGTGTAAAAACAACGTTTGAGAAGGATAACTGCAAGATAGTTTGGGGAGCACTGGTATTGATGTGGGGAGTTCAGATTGGGACTCTGTACAAGCTACAAGGTAGCACTATTGTTGATGGGTTCAACAGTTCTGTGGTTCTTGAAATTGGAACAGAAAATCTAGTGGTCTCTATAGACAAGACCATGTTGTGGCACCAAAGGCTTGGAAATATTGGAGAGAAGGGCCTTCGAATACTTCATGGTAAAGGTTTGGTAGAAGGTATGAGTAATAGCCCTTTGGATTTTGATTTATGTGAAAATTGATGTAAGACGGCAAAATAGATATTACAACTTGTGCACAGTGATGTGTTTGGACCTATGAGGCTTCCAGCACTGGGTAAGTCCGTGTACTATGTATCATTTATAGATGACTTCTGAAGGAATACATGGATATATTTCCTTAAGAATAAATATGAAGTCTTTGATAGGTTTAAAGAATTTAAGGTTCTAGTGGAAAACCAAACAAAGAAGAAGATAAAGGTGTTGGATAGATAACAGTGGAGAGTTTTGCAGTATGGAATTTAAAGAAGTCTTTAGGTAGTGTGGTATAGCACGAGAAAACACTACTCCATATACATTTGAGGAAAATGGAGTTGCGAAAAGAATGACCAAGATGTTGATGGAAAGGGCAAGAAGCATGCTCAGCGGTGTCAATTTAGGACAAGAATTCTAGGCAGAAGCGGTGTAGACAGCATGTTACCTGGTCAACAAATCACCTTCATCAACGTTGGAGGATAAGACTCCACAAGAGATATGGACTGGTAAGAAACCTTCTCTTTCACATCTAAGGATATTTGGATGTGATGCATATGTACATGTTCCAAAGGAGAAAAGAACCAAGTTGGATAGTAAATCTAAAAAGCGCATATTTATTGGGTATAAGGATGGTTTAGAGGGTTATAAGATTTGGAACCCACTAAGAAGGAAGGTTGTGTACAACTGAGATGTGGTGTTCAAAGAGGTGAAAGATGTTATTAAACATGAAGTCACATCAAAGGAACCTAAGAAGATGGAGTTTGAGCTAAAGGAGGAAGAATCAGACTCTATAGTAGAGGAGGAATCAGAAGACGAAGAGCCACAAACTCTAGGTGTGAGAAGATCAATTCGAGAAAGAAGGTAGTCAGAAAGGTATAGTCTATCTAATTTCTGTTCAAATTTCTCTTTATCTATTATTGATGATGATCCCAGAACTATGAAGGAAGCAGTAGATTCAGAGGATGGAAAACTCCGGAAAGAGGCCATGGTTGATGAAATGGCATCTTTGCACAAAAATGAGGCTTGGGACCTGGTGGAGTTTTTTGCTGGAAGGAAACCCATTGGTAGCAAATGGGTGTTCAAGAAGAAGACAAATGTGGAAGCAAATATGGAGAAATACAAAGGTCGGTTGGTAGCAAAAGGTTATTCGTAGGTTCTGAGAACTGATTTTGGTGATACTTTTTCTCGTGTTGCCAAGGTAGCTTCTATTAGATTACTTCTATCTATTGTTGCTTCTTTTGATTTTGAGGTAGAAAATATGGATGTGAAGACAACATTTCTTCACGGGGATTTGGAAGAGGAGATCTACTTGAAGCAACGTGAAGGTTTTATGGTGAAGAGTAAGAAAGAACTGGTATGCAAGTTAAAGAAGTCTCTGTATGGGTTAAAATAGTCACTAAGGATGTGGTATCAAAAATTTGATACATTTATACGGGGACTTGGCTTCACCAGAAGAAAAGAAGAAAATTTTGTGTATTTTAAATTAATTGGTGACCGTTTTATTTATCTGGTCTTGTATGTGGATGATATGTTGCTCATTGGAAATGAAAAAAAAAATATCTAGGATTTGAAGACCCAATTTCCCTCCGATGTGAACGATATTGGTGTTGCAAAATATATTTTGGGTATGGAAAATTAAAAGAGATCAGGCAAAGAGGAAGCTCTGGTTAAACCAAAGCAAGTATGTTGAGACAATACTGCAGAGGTTTAATATGTAGGATAGTAAACCAGTGAAGGTTCCTACTCCTGTAGGTGTAAATTTATTTGTCAAATAGTGTGCCAATACACAAGAAGAAGAAGAGGACATGTCCCATGTTACATATGCAAGTGTAGTTGGTAGCTTGATGTATGTGATGGTATGTAATAGACCAGACATCACACATGAAGTGGGAGTATTGAGCAGTTTTATGTCAAAAGCAAGGAAAGAAGCAGTTTTTCAAGTATTTGCATGGCACTAGTGATTATGGTTTGTGCTACCAAGGAAGACAAGGATTAGACAGAGTTTTGGATATCCATGGATTTGCTGATGCGGACAGGGTTGGAGATTTGGATCAGAGAATATATACAAGTGTGTATATGTTTAACCTATTTTGAGGTGCAATCAGTTGGATGAATAAGAAAAAATCTGTAGTGGCAGTATGAACTGTAGAGGCAGAATACATGGCAGCCACTCATGCAAGGAAGGAAGAAATTTGGGTGCAAATCTTGTGTTCAAGTATGCGATTAGTACAAGGAGCTATAAGGATAGACTATGATAGCCAATGTGTAGTTTTCTTGGCAAATAACCCTGCCTACCATTCAAACATAAAGCACATTGATGTTCAGTATCACTTTGTGAGGGATATGATAGAAGACAAAAGGGTGTCATTGGGAAATGTGGACACTTTAAAGAATACTACATATCCATTGACGAAATTTGTGAGCTCAGAGAAGTTCTCTTGGTTTAGAGAAACAATGGGTGTTGCAGGGTTGGACAAATGACTAAGCTCTCCCGTGGACAAAAAAAAAAAAGTTTGAGAATGTTGGGTTGTGTTATATTCTTTCCACAACTAGCCCACGTAGTTAACCAAGGAGTTAGAGGGGGGGAGTAGCCCCCCCTTCGTTGTGCCGATTAGACATCCCGGGGGTCATAGGGGGGTTTGAGGGGGGCAGGTAGCTCCCCTCTACGGGGTTCGGGGCAGCGCCCTGGGGATAACTATATTAGGTTGAGCATAACTACCTATCATCTTGTGCATGATTTTCACACATGGTTTTGGACGTGATGGTTTTCGGTCCATGGTATTGGATTCCTCGGCATGTATAAATATTTATTGTAACATTAAAAGGAACATAATGAAAAATAAATCTGGTAGTGCCGATTTTGGGATCCAAGGGAGCATCTCTATGTATATGTGTTTTATGTGTTATTCTCTCACATTGTTTATTTTTTATGTTTTAGAATTCGTATGTAGGTAATTTCTCTACGGGGCTAAAATCTACAAAAATATGAGGTATTTACACAAGTGATATGATTACAGACATCACGTGCTATCTCTAAAAGCCTTATCAGAAAAAGGATCTCCTCCTAGGATGCAAGAATGCACAGATCACGTATTTAAAAGAAGAAATCAACATAATATGTCTACATTGGAAAGATGAGGTAACTGAATAAAATTTAGAAACTCTAATTGGAAGTTCTCAAGGATTGAAGATGTCACAAAACAAAGGAAGAGACCATGGAATAAGTAAGAATGATAAATCTAGTCAACATCCGATATCCCAAGAAGATTAATTTGATATATCCCAGAAAGATATGAAGTCTCTGATGAAATGTCTGGAAATGATAGATACCCTTAACACGTATCTTTAGGAAATGTGTCAACATGTACACTGATGTTGATTCTTACAGGAATATGTAATGGTGGAAAGCCCTCACAAAAGTAATTATGATTTAAGTGTTCATTACTTATTTATGAACTAGTATCTGGATGAGCTTATGCAGGACTACGAAAGGGAATAACTATCAATATCTTCCTATAAAACCACATGGAAGGATGAAAGACCTTTCCTAAGAAGAAATCATGATGAATGTAGAATAAGATGAAGAAATCCTAGACGTCGAGAGATAGATTACTTTCTAATGAGAGGGATGATGACATGACTGACTCATGGATGAAAGTGATGAATAGTCTATGCCTTATGAAGAATTCCCCAAAATAAAAATACTCCTTGATAAATAAATACATGACAATGAAGGAAGGAGTTCTTCTAGCACCTGGCTATCCCATCATCTCCACTTGAGGCGATTTTGTAGGTTCCTAATTAAGAGGGAGCCTAAAAACAAGTTTCATACTTGGAAGAAACTTTGAAATTCCTGAGCCAAGAGGAGCTTAGGTACATTCCTTCTGTAGGAATGAGTAAATTTGTCCTCCCTAATTGAGAGGGAGATTTAAACACATTTTTCTTGTCTTCACTTGGGAAGACTAAATAGAGAATTGGGTAATAATTTGGCATCTTACACTCTTTAAGGATGAGATAGGGAATCGAAGATAGCAAAGGGAGAAAATAAGGAGATGATTTCATCCCTCCTACAAGAGATCGCGTTGGTCTAACTACCATGGACAAACACTTATATATATTAGCACTCAACCTCATTTGGAGGCAATCAAGTTCAATCAAGCAAGTCTACAAAGAAGTGTGAAAAACATACTAGGGAAAGAATTTATCTCAGTGAAGTAAAATGGAATGAGGGTGAAGTTATTTTGTGGATTTGTTTCTGTAATATATTCTCCCTGATGCGAAGGCAAAAGAAAGTAAAGTGCGAGAAGAAGGTTGAAGTCTTGCAGCTACATCGAGGTGATGTTATTTTGGTAGAATACCTCATTAGAAGGAGACGAGTAGAAGAAGAATATGTCTCTCTCTTAAGACTGATATTATCAAGGAGACCACGATTCTCAGGGAAGCCAAAAAGAGTAAGACTGATAATATCAAGGAGACCGCGATTCTCAGGTAAGCCAAAAAGAGGAAGACCAAGATTCTCAAGGAACCCAAGAAGAGGAGGACGAAGAAGTTGTCTTAGAACAGAGGCTAGTGAATTGGTCTTGCTAAGACTCTAGTGTCAAGGGTCATTGTCATGGTCTTGGTGTTCGTTAATTGAATATTTATAAGAATTTCGTTTGGTTTTTCCTCTCAAAAAGTGAGAGGCTTTGGCCTTGGCTAACAATCATATACACTATGTCTCTTGTCTCTCTATTTTCTCATGATATGATAATTGTCTTGATGAAAAGAACATAATAATAATTACAAAAAAGAGAAGATCATAATCAAGAATCAAAAGTACATCACAATCAATTATCATAAGTAGATAAATCACCTAAATTATAATTCCTTAGATTCCTCAACATGATACCAGAGATAAGGTGCTAAAGTTAAGAAGGGAATCTAATCAATAAGACACACAAAGATTAATTTTCAAAGGAATCAAAGCGAAACAAAAATAATACCAAGAAAGAGATAAAGATCTTCATTTTACCGAAACCCTAGATCGAAGAAATCTACCTTAGCAAAAAGTCTTGGAAACATCATCAAGGAGGAAGCAGAAAGAAAGACTAAAACCCTAGTAGAATCTTTGAGACAATTTTTGGGTTTTTAAGACAATATTTGAGACAATTTTTGGGTAAATTGTCTTAACTTGAGACAAAACAAAACTTGTGTATTGTCTTAAATATTGTCTTTAAGCAGGTGTCTCAAAAATTATTGTCTTAAAGTTTATTCTCTTAAAAATTATTGTCTTAAAGATTATTTTCTTAAAAAATATTGTCTTAAAGATTATTGTCTTAAACAATTGTCTCTCTAAATACAATATATAACACAAGCATTATTGTCTCTTAGGAGACAATTTCATTTTTGTCTCTCTAGAGACAACACTCAAATTAGAGACAATATGTCTTTAATACTAGTTATTGTCTCTCTAGAGACAATATAAAACAATCAGTCCAGATATAGATATCCATTGAAATAAATCAATATAAAAAGCATTTAATTAAAAATAAACTACAAAATCGTTGATTAATTCATGTTAGCACACAATGGAATTAAACCACCAACCTCTTGCTTGTAAGGCAAGAACTCTCCCATTGAGTTAGTACACTTTAAATAATCACGTGAAGAGTTATGTCTTTTCTATCTTGATTTATTAAAATATAATTAAAATCTTAATTTCATTTGAAATTTCAAATTTCCTACTAATTTTCATAAATTTCTAGCGGGTTTGGGATACAGTTTTCTATTGTGGCCCATTCATAGTAGAGTTCTTGAGAAGCACCATTTATAAATAATTCAATGCTTCCATAACTTAAGACTCTTGTTTACAAATATTATGTCATTAGGTATTGTGACAAACAAAAAAGGTGAAGGAAAAGATGAAAATCCTTAATAACTCCCCACTTCCATAAAAACATTGTTCCACCTTAATTTCAGGAATGTTTAAAACTGATATTCTAGCATTGAAATAGAACATGCTCATTTATTTGCAAACAATATATCACAAATTACTTCAAAATGTCAAGGAAAATATTGCATGTATAAACTTTATGCTAGTACCATGCTAAATTTGTAAAAATCATATAATGATGTCTAAGACAAGTCAATTATGAGTTCTGAAATCACATCCTTCAGAATTTACTATCGTACTCCTCTTCATTCAAATAGATTTACACTTCCTATCCTCTGCAATCAAGAGTAATTTTAGTTGTGACACAATGTTAATCTACTAGACTTAATCCTATCATAGCATGTATCCATATATTTTGTTTCTTCACATCTATTCTTGAAGATCAGCATACACAACAAAATGCACAAGCAAGAAGTAGTTTACCTTGACCAGAACTGGATTCAAGATTTATCTTTGTGCACTTGCATGTGATCGCCATCAAGCTTGCACTCAACAGTAATTTATTTCCCTTTCATCTAAAACATGGGAGAAAATTATCAGAATGCCTAAAAATACAATATATATTGCAACAAATTTTAAATGAAGAATTTATACATTATAAGTTTTAAACACATTTTGTATTTGGGAAATATGAAACAAACATTCTTTACATAAACGATGCATATGAAAGGCCTTATTTCCAAGGGGATGGTAGATATCTCCATAGTAATATTAGTATCAGGAGTGACCACTGAAGGCATATTACACTTTGATACCAATTTTCAAGTTATGCCTTTCCAAAAAAGGGCAAAAGATTAATTATCCTTGTAGAAGAAGGTGGGATGCTATTTCCAACACAAGTCTTCAATTAGAAACTTCACATGACAACTTGTACAATGTGGTTTCATTCTGAATGTGGATCACAAGTTGAGGATCAAAAGATAACATTACTAATCCACATAGACATTAACGGCTAGCCTATGTAGGTCCCTATACAAATAAACACTTGAATTTGAGAGAATATTTACATCCATGTAATCTTCTTAGTTAAGGACTAGTTTAAAGGATGCTAGGATTGTCCACATTTCAAGTTTGATAAACTATTTGGTCTTGTACATGCTATTCAATCTAGTACTGGCATCCCCTCATTGAATTAGTAATGCACAACAATTTATGTGACAACACATTGCGTGTTTATTCAATATCTATGCATTGGGAAATGGCATATGTTTTTGATCCCAAAGGCATGCCCCCTAATACTTCTGGAAAATCATAGCTTACTACTAAGTTGCTAAATTTTTTCATCAAAAGAAGAATGTTTTTCCTTTCCAATTTATCTTACATCACTCTAACTGGCTACACAATAAAACTGCTAGTAAACATTATACACATACAACAGAATTGGTAAATATTATTATGTATCTATACATCCAAATTGCAGAGACAAAACAATCCAAATTTCATAACAGTATTAACATATATAATAACACTAGTTGTAAACAAAAAATAGGAAATAACATCATTATGCAACAAAAAATAGGTACAACATTGGCTAGATGAAGCAATAAAGGTTTAAGTCCTATAAATTCCCTAGTGTCAATAGAATTCACTTGCTTGGAGTGCTCACACTTGACCGGCTTGCCTACCACAAGATCGCGATGAAGCTTTGACAAGACAATATATTTACTCAAGCACAAAATATAATAAGATTGCAATTAATATCATAATGAGCATCATGTCTTGTTTAAAATAGAAGAAAAACCTTCCAATGGATCCAGAGAAAGAAAAAATAATTAAAATGGCTAACATCCAACAGAACTTAAATGACTGAATGAAAGACATATTTATCAGTTTTGATGGGTTAAAATAAGTGCTGATAGGTATCATTCATATCAAAGATCAATGGAAGATCCAAAACAAACTTGGTGCAGATATTGAACAGAATGACTGTGTAGATGTAAGCAGACATTTTTTAAATCTAGAGAAGCAGTCATCATGTCCTGAGCATCAAGGTGAATCTCATCAAGAATATAATTTTCTCCTAATGCAATCCTGAGATCTGCAAATATGGATTTTGAATAAGACATTGGTTTTAAAGGAAGATATTAATGAAAACCAAAGACCATGACTTGATGAAATAAACACCATCTTTGCCTCCTGAATCGTAAAGATTAAAATGTAGTTCACTGTTACATAAACCAGGTCCGTTCTAGAGAGACTGGGGATGGAGGATTAGGTAGCCATTCTACATCTACGTCACTAAGGATCTTTCATCTTTGTGGTATGCCTAGACACCCCATTGACATTGCCCCTCACATGGACAAACAATGGATTGTCAAGGATGTTATGGCCTGCTAGTTGACAAGGTACCAGTCCACATGAAAATAACATTCTTATAAGCACAAAGTTTGAAGATAGATTCTACTACTACAAGGGTCAGTTGTAAAGAGATTGTGGGTGACTTTTGCATGTTCTTTGTGTCACAAGGATGAAATGGCAGCTGCAAAAATATTTATTTTGGACGTGGTATGAGGCTAATTTTGATTTCTTCAACCCTATCCTACTTTCATGGAAAGGTCCTCTTATGGGTGGGACTTGGATTGTTCAGAATAGTTGAAAATCTCTATGGAATCTAACACAGTTGATTGTTATTGCCTTTCTATCGAAGCATCATCGTAAAGTTATTATTTAGGACCCCTCTTCTCTTAGCCTAGGGGATTTTAGAATCTTTAAGCAAGAGTTGGCTCTGCTTATGAGAGTCACTTTGTCCATGTCATGATGTGAGTCTCTCTCTTGGTGTGCACGCTCATATGCTTTCCTGTTTTGGCAATTTTTATGGTAGGATTTTTATAAAATCAGCAGCTACCACATTGCAAGTGAGAAGGAACTATGAATGAGGTTGTTATCCCTCTGAACTCCTTCTCCTTTGCTGTAATCTAGAATATTGGGGAATTTCCAGCTATAACTACAAATTTTGTATTGCACATGTTATGGTCTGTTGATTCATGAGTTCCATGTTATAATATGAAAACTGGATTGGTTTTTCATTCATTAGAAAGCTCACTACATAATCCTATTTTCTTATGATATCATGATATAATTTTCCTTCATCATTCTATGGTTGCACATTATCTTTCGGCTACATCTTCATAATGTCGATGGTTCATCTTACCGAAGGGCCCTCATGTACTCTTATTAACCTAAAGGATCTACATGGACTATTCACGATACATCATTGTATGGATTGAATACAACTTCTCCATATAAATGAAAACCATCTTTGTTTGTATTACTTGACTTCATAACCTTTGGTTTGGCCTCTGCTAGAAAATCATCTTCAGGAATTGGAGTGATGCCAATAAATAGAGACCACCCTCCAAGCATCTTCCTGCTTTCTTCTATAATTCCATAGGGTAAGGAGGGGTAGTGATAGTGTCAGGGAGGGATGGGCAGCTCGGGATATGGTTGACAGAGAAAAAATATTACATCATCGAGTACCCAGTGTCTTTTATATCTTAATTTATTAAAATATAATTTCAATCTTAATTTCATTTGAAATTTCAAGTTTCCTACTAATTTCATAAACTTCCAGCATGTTTGGGACAATTCCCTGTTGCTTCCTACTGTAATTCCAGAGGGTAAGGAGGGGTAGTGATAGTGTTAGTGAGGGATAGGCAGCTCAGGATATGGTAGTCAAAGTAGTAAGACTACACCACTAAGTACCTTGTGTCTTTTCTATCGTAATTTATTAAAATATAATTCCAATCTTAATTTCATTTGAAATTTCAAGTATCCTACTAATTTCATAAATTTATAGCATGTTTGGGATGTACTTCTCTATTGTGGCCCATTCATAAGAGAGTTCTTGAGAAGCACCACTTATAAATAATTCAATTGTTCCATACCTTAAGACTCTTGTTTACAAATATTTTGTCATTGGGTATTGTGACAAACAAAAAAAGTGAAGGAAAAGATTAAATTTTTTAACAACTCCCCACTTCCATAAAAAAAATTGTTACACCTAAATTTGAGGACTGTTTAAAACTTATATTCTAGCTTTGAAATAGAACATGCTAATTTGTTTGCAAACAATATATCATAAATTACTTCGAAATATCAAGGCAAACATTGCATGTAAAAAATTATTGCCAGTACCATACTATAAATTTGTCAAAATCATATAATGATGTCTAAGACAAGTCAGTTGTGAGTTCTGAAATGATATCCTTTGGAATTTATTATCACATTCCTCTACTGTCAAATAAATTTGCACTTCCTATCCTCTACAATCAGGAATAGTTTTAGTTATGACACAATGTTCATCTACTAGACTTAATCCTATCATAGCATGTATGCATATATTTTGTTTGCATCACATATGTTCTTGAAGATCGGCATACACAACAAAATGCACAGGCAAGAAGTAGCTTACCCTGACCTGAATTGGATGCAAGACTTATCTTTGTGCACTTGCATGCAATTTCCATAAAACTTGCACTCTGAAGTGATTTATTTCCCTTTCATCTAAAACATGGGACAAAATGATCAAAATGCCTAAAAATCCAATATATAGTGGAACAAATTTAAAATGGAGAATTTATACATTTTAAGTTTTTATAAACATATCTTGTATTTGGGCAATAGAGAACAAACATTCTTTACATAAACGATGCATACAAAAGACCGTATTTCCAAGGGGAAGGTAGAAATCTCCCTAGTAATATTACTATTAGGAGTGACCATTGAAGTCATATTACGCTTTGATACCAACTTTCAAGTTATGCCTTTCCAAACGATGGGAAAAAGATCAATTATCTTTGTAGAAGAAGGTGGGATGTTGTTTCTAGTAGAAGTATTCAATCAACAACTTCACATGACAACTTGTACAATGTGATTCCATTCTGAATGTGGCTCACAAGGTGAGGATAAGAAGATAATATTGCTTATCCACATAGAGGTTAATAGCTACCCTATGTAGTTCCCTATACAAATAAACATATGCTTGAATTTTAGAGCAAATTTACATCTACATAATCTTCTTAGTGAAGAATTATTTTCAAGGATGCTAGGATTGTCCACATTTGAACTTTCATAGCCTAGCTGGTCTTGTACATGATAGTAAATCTAGTATTGGCATCCCCTCATTGAATTTGTAATGCACAACCATATATGTAACAACACATGTGTGTGTTTGATATCTATGCCTTGGGAGATGGCATTTTTTTTTGTCCCAAAGGCATGCCCCCTAAGACTTCTGGGAAATCACATCTTACTGCTAAGTTGCTAACTTTTTTCATCAAAAGAAGAGTGTTTTTCCTTTCCAATTTATGTTATATCACTCGAACTAACTACACAATAAAACTACTAGTAAACATTATACACGTACAACAGAATTGGTAAATATTATTCTCTATCTCTACATGCAAATTGTAGAGACAAAACAATCCAGATGTCATAACAGTATTAACATATATAATCACACTAGCCATAAACAAAAAATAGGAAATATTAGAATTATACAACAAAAACTAGTTACAATATTGGCTAAATTAAGCGATAAAGGTTTATGTCTTACAAATTCCCAAGTAGTGTCAATAGAAATCATTTGCTTGGAGTGCTGACATTTGACTGGCTTTCCTAACACAAGATCCTAATGAAGCTTTGACAAGAAAATATATTAACTCAAGCACAAAATATAATAATATTGAAATTTATTTGATAACGAACATCATGTCTTGTTTAAAATAGAAGCAAAACCTTTAAAAGGAGCCAGAGAAATTAAAAATAATGAAAATGGTTAACATCAACCAGAACTTACATGACTGAATTGAAGACATATTTATTAGTTTTTATGGGTCAAATGAAGTGCTGATAGGTACCATTCATATCAAAGATCAATTGAATGTCCAAAACAAACCTACTGCAGATATTGAACATAACGACTGTGTAGACGTAAGCAAACATTTTTTAAATCTACATAAGCAGCCATCATGTCCTGAGCATCAGGGTGAATCTCATCAAGAATAAAATTTTCTCCCACCCCAATCCTGAGTTCTACAAATATGGGTTTTGAATAAGAGATTGGTTGGAAAAGAAGGTATTAATACAAACCAAAGACTATGACCTAATAAAATAAACACTACCTTTACCTCCTGATTTTTAAAGAGTAAAATGCAGTTAACTGTTACATAAGCCAGGTCCGTTCTAGAGAGACTCGAAGTAGAGGATTGGGTAGCCCTTCTACATTTGCGTGACTAAGGATATTTCATCTTTGTGTTATGCATAGACACCCCACCAACATTGTCCCTCACTTGGAAAAAGAATGGAAGGCCAAGGATCCTATGGCTTGCTGGTTGACAAGGTACCAATCCACTTGAATATAACATTCTTATAAGCACAAAATTTGGAGATAGATTCTACTCCTACAAGGGTCAGTTTTCAGGAGATTGGGGATGGATTTTTCTTGTTCTTTGTGTCGCAAGGATGAAATGGAAGTTGCGGCAATATTTAGTTTGGACGTGGTATCAGGCTTATTTTGATTTCTTTAGCCCTACCCTAATTTCATGGAAAGGTCCTCTTGTGTGTGAGACTTGGATTGTTCAGAACAACTACAAATCTATGTGGCACCTAACATAGTTGATTGTTATTGACTTTCTATCAAAGCATCATTGTAAAGTTATTATTTAGTACCCGTCTTCTTTTAGCCTAGTGGATTTTAGAAGCTTTAAACAAGAGTTGGATCTGCTTATGAGAGTCAAACTCTATCCATGTCATGATGTTGAGTGTCTCTCTTGGTGTGCAAGTGATGGGAATAAGACCACAAGAAACAGAACCCAGTTCAAGGAGGTCACCAACCTCTCCAGTAGTCAACCATGAGTTAGATGCTTAATTTTTGCACATTTGTGCCTTGGACTAGTTGAACTTGGTGTACCTGAGATAAAAGAAAACACTTGCATCAGTAATAGGACTGAAAAATGAAACTGACTAACGATGAAGAAATACAAACCCTGTACTAAGGCAGAAATCATGGACAAAAAGGGTTATCTGTAAAATCCATGTGAACATAGTGCTGCCCATAAATCCTACATGATGAATCAAAGAGAAAAGGGCCAGAACACTAATTAAAACAATTCGACGCCAGAAATGGATTCTCACAACTACTTGGGTAGTACTCACTTGAGTCCAGGAAATCACCTAACCAAGGAGAGACGAAATAGTGAGGAAGTGTGTGTATTCCTCTGTCAATTGAAGGAAAAGGAAATAATTATCTAGAAGTGGATGTTAAATATTGCAGGGAAGAAAGCATTAGAGTTCATCGATATAATGAATAAACAAACATAGAGTAAATGTATTACCTACTTTGCCTCGGGTGGTAGCCTAGCAGAGCCATCACGAAGATTATCTAGACTCTGTTATATACCAAGGGTAGATGGAGGTCAGGTAGATGTACACATAGATCCAGCATCATAGCAAAAGTTGAACCCTCCTCTCCACTTCTGTGCTGTAAATTGTAGCAAGAAGATGAACTCTCCTCTCCATTTCTACGCTGTAGATTGCAGCAAGAATGACAACCTCGATGTAGAAGATAGGCAAACATGGGTAGGGTTTGTTCAGGACAATCTGAACCGTAGATCAATCATAGTGCATCCGAGTGATGAGAGGCTTCTCGACCAACTAAACGCTTGGGTTGTGTTCCCACCAGACAAGTGTACATCGTACAGGTCAGCAGAAATAAATGAAAAAATAGTTGGTATGGAGGTAGTATGCATCCCTCTACGTTCATGGTACAAGTTAAATAGATACAAAAACTATGTATTAATGAGAGAGCAGTAGATGTCGCTATCGTTATAACTAAGGTATGGGTGAGATACAGAGGATATTTACGGTAGTATACATGTCATTATTTAACAAAAGGGGTTTCACGGAAGATAGTCCCTACCCTATGTTGTTGTTGGTTCAGGTTTTATCTGGCACAAGTAGCATAGCAAGAAAAAAAATACTAGCTAGCTAGCTTTTATACTTTCAAGTTCATGCTCATTGTGATGCACCAATTAAATCAATCGAAGCACCACTAACTTTAGAGTAAGCAGCAAGGGTTATAGTACCTATTGTAATACCCATTCCAAAGGTTGTGAAAGAGACAATTTCTCAAGATAGAGAGTCTCTACAGTTCTCACCTTGGTCCAAGATGATAGCAGGAGCATGTTGGCTGTATTTCCGGTGAAGCTCTATGCTATGAAGCCTCAGTGTGGTACTTGAACATTGAACTACCTATTTTTTTCACAAACCAACCATCTTACATGACAAAATCCTTTATTAAACCAAAGGGCTTTTATAAGACTAACAAAAATGAGGAACCAGGTTATAATAACATGTGTACGCCTAGGTCTCAGAGAGGTATACCAAGATTTTTAGCACCCACTAATAGCGGAGTAATTAAAATGACCCAAAAATATCCAGGATACCTTTAATGAGTTCAAGATAATGAGTGAAATCACAAAAAGGGAGGCCGTTGGAATCTCAAAACCCTTGAGTTTCTTGTCTGTGGTACTTGCCTACTCAATAGAGAAAGTTTGCAGCTGTGCAAGGCAGTAGTATGTCATAATTCTACTCGTGAAAATGGGTAATAGCCTTAGCACTAATTTTGTTTCCTCTACCTGCGTGATTGTGCAAAGTTTACATTGAACTCTGCAATTGAGATCCTTCAATCTAGTGTTGTTGTCAAGGATAGTTGCCTTGTCCAAAAACCTGAATGAACACGAGAAACCTTATACGCATTAGGTATAGATTTTGTAAAACAAAATTACGCTACAATTCATACATCGTTCACAAATAATTACTTTTCTGCTACATTTCTGATAACCAACTGTCCAATTTCAAATTTATCTCCCATCTTAAGCTAAAAATTGATGTAATTGATCATTAATTTTTTTTGTTTTGTTATATGCAAAGGTTTTATAAAAAAGTTGCGTTTTTATATGCCAATATTTTATAACAATTACGATTATGTTTAAAAAAGTATTTTTATCAAGGAAGATTTTGCAATATCTAGGAATCCCATGGATAGTAGTTAGGTTGAAAAATTGCTCCATTAAGAGAGCTAGTTCCCCCTATAAGCTTCTCTTTATGTTGAAGTTGTGGATGCTTTTAGAAAGGTAGGCTGGCTTGATTTCTTTGATGAGTTAGAAGGATACAACGATGCAGTAGCACTGGACTTTTCCCAGAATTCTTAACATACCCAAGAGAAAGAATTTAAAAAAAATGAATTCTACATGACTTTCAAGGGATTTAGGATATTTGCAAACGAAGAATTGCTCAGTGAAGTTACTGGAATTCCTAGGGGCAGCCTTGGGATAAGGATGATAGAGTACTCAACCTCAGAGACAAGACCAACTTTTTCATATCCTATGATAACTTATAAGTATGAATAAGACAGAAATGGCATGAAAAGGGAGTATCTTCCATATGAATGGGAGAGATAGCATATCATTTCATTAAATATTGAGCCTGTGAGGGAGGGCTAAGTATTGTATATGCTTACTATTTTCAAATTCTGCCTAAAATTCGAAACCTGAGCCATGAAAAACCACAACAAAGGATAAGTATCACCCATTTCCTACTGCATTCCCAGTAATAAATGTGTGATAGAATTCAAAAGGGGAAATTGGATGCTATAGCACATCACTGCCTAGTTAAGTTGATCGTTTGTCATGAGTTACAAAAAAAACTCCCTCATTTGTCATTTGACCAATTTGTCTCTTTAGGACAGGGCATTATAAAATCTAAGAAACGGAGCACCCCACAACACCTCCTTCAGTGAGAGTAGAGGGTCATAAAAGTGGGAAAAAGATTGGTTATAAAGAGTCCAAAAGGATAAGGGTAGCAGTTTCAGATGAATAAATTGCTCATGCATTAATCCATCTATCCACTCCGATCTTTACACCCTCAATATCTAAAAATCCCAGGGCTTTAGTTTTGGTATTTCAAAGGCTCAGGAAAAGAAAAATGATTCTTCAAGAAACACAGAAAATATCAACCTAATGACCAAAAAAATTTAGTTCATACATTACATGTTCATAAATTCAAATCGACGATTAGATTGAAGTATGATAAGAACTCAACAAATCATATCAATTAGACCATGTTAAATAGGGACGACATCCAAATGTAGATTAAAAAAGAAAGTGAAATTTGGGCAATTCTGGAACAAACTAGGTTGAAAATTGGCCACGTGAAAATAAAATGATAGAACACAACTAGAATCTGAAAACTTTGAACTATTGTTTATTGGGAGTGCAAAATCATGTGCTTAATTGCATTATGAACAGAAAGTATGATAAAAAATCAGTACCAAATCATATCAAGTGCAAAATCCCATGCCTAGTTGCACTATGAATAGAAAGTATGATAAGGACTCAATACCAAATCATATCACTTAGACCATGTTAGATAAGGACCAGTTCCAAATGTAGATTAAGGAAGAAAGTGAAATAGGACCAATTATGGAACCAACTACCTCGAAAATTGACGAAACTGGAAATAGAATAATGGTATAGGGTTTGAAATTGAGGATTTTGAGATATTTTTTATTTTGAGCGCAGAGTTCTGCGCCTAGTTGAACAATGAAGAGAGAGCAAGCAAGGAGTTACCTTTTGTACAAGAGATGTTGCTCTATCTCTGGTTGTAGAGTTTGTACATAAATTTTGGTTCTATGTTAGCCTGGTCTCTGAAGTGGCAATAACCATACTATATTTTCCATTTTATCACCTAACACTAAATATTAATTAACTCTTAACCATAAGTAAGGGTCCCTTTCAATGTAGTGTCCTAACTCTCTAGGTTGCGGCAAAACCTCCATAACAGAAAAACTGCAAAAAAGGTAATAATGGAAAACATAAAAGTTGGTGCAAAAAAGAAATAACAAACAACAAAACCTCTCATAGAAGCACTCATATTTGGCACTTTAAACATACAATTTAGCAATGCATGTCTACTTCTCTATATAGAAAATGTCAAGAATACTACAAGAACAGAGTGGTCATGTGGGAAAGACAAGTCTGTTAGCTTTTGAAGAATCTAAGCAACAAGGATGTTGATTAGGTTATCTCACCAACACAATCTTTGGGGTGCAACATGATTGAAAGATCAAACATACAAGCTACCTACCAATATGTCCAAAAATGCCCTCTTTCAAATGGTTCTATCTAGATCCTTCCAATGAGATACCTTACAAAATTGTTCCACACAACAAATTACTCATTTTGTACTGGATATGTGCTGAACGATGAATAATTTCCATGGTTTGTTGATGGGGATGCACACTATGACATCTGTACCCAATGCAAATCAGATATTTGGCCTCCTCTACCACTATCATGGTTTGGATATAGGCATTTTGAAAATCATCAATGCTATGTCACATTTTTGAGCTCACACATATTTTTAGATACAATTAAGTTATAGGACATTGGTTCAGCAACGAAGAGAGCCAATGAATACTCTTACTAGAGGCATGAAGGGTACCTTATAACTCAAGTGTTTGGTTAATTAATTATGTCATTAGGGTGAAGGCATTTTGAAGTATTTCAGCCTCTTTGATTAGTTCTCAAGAATTATAATTTCAGCCCTTCAAGAAGAAAAACAGAGGCTCTTTGATCATTTGTGGCATCTCTTAAGATCCATTGTCACATTTGGGTACTATTGTATTTTATTTATGACACAGAAATTATCTGATGAATTTCATTGAGGAAGCACCCAGATCAATTCAACCCTCTTAATCCTTTGAGTTATTTAGTAGCAACTTTAGACATTGATATCTTGTGGAGATGGAAATCTATTCGGTGGCTAAAATTAATCCTGTGACATTTTTGTTTATTCAGACTTAAAGGATCCCCTTCATACTTAGAATCATTATTAAATAAATATCTAGTCAGAGACTTCTTTAACTTGAGAGCTTGATGTCCAAGCATTCTCTTAAATCGTCAACCTTTGAAGAATTGAATGAATATGGTTCAATATTGATTCTAAGAGACCAGTATGCACATAACTATGTGAAAGGCATTTAGTAGAGACAATATTTGCTTAATATTAATGAATACCTGGAATAGATAGGACCCATTTGTTAACAGACCTCATCATGGCCTTTGTTTGTGTTTTGTATGCGACTATCTCTTAAAATAATAATGTGAGAGAGAAATTCAGGCTACTAACTTCGCTCTCTATCTAGTGAAAGATCAACTACTTATATAGATAGTCCAGAAAGGCTGATAAATATACATATGCTATTCTGAGAGAGCTTAAAGACTAGAAATTAGAAGCTAGACAGAAGGATTTCAATTGGAGCCCTATGAAGTTGGTGGCCAACCCATCAATATACATATACCATTGCAAGAGAGCTTAAAGACTAGAAATTAGAAGCTGGACAGAAGGATGTCAATTGGGGCCTATGAAGTTGGTGGCCAGCCTTCATCAGAAAATTTCTTCCACATTACAAATCAATGCCATGAAAGGTGGAATAAAATAAAAACAACCTGAGACATATGAGGATCATTATTTGAAGGAACTATTATCCACTAACACTGCGACCATTAGTTAAGGACCTAGTGATCAGTAACAAATCTATCTTCTAACCAAGTGTACAACTCTCTTTCACTTTCTTGTTCTTTTCCATAATTTTGTGCACAGTGACACAAAGGAACTTCTTCATATTATTCACCATCTACAAGTCTGGGAGGAAGATTTATCAAAATTTGAAAAAAAAAAGGGGTAGTGAAATTACTCATTATCCTTTGCAAAAATTAATTCTTCAATTTAGAAACTACTCAACTCCAATATAGTAAAGGCCATCAATTATACTCATGAAGAGATTATATTTTATGGATTCTTATCGGCAGTAAGATAGTACACTTGCATACCCTTAAGGGTCTATTGTCAAAAAAAGATATTACTAACAATGGATCCTGCGATCAAGTGAAATAGTGCCAATTTTAATCATGAAGTGAGTGAACGAGTAAAGTATGAACTATGATTAATCTTGGGTTATATGGTTGTGATCTTACTGACCTCAACTTAGTACACCTAAAGCATGGTTTCCATAAAATCTTGGTAAATCTTGCAATAGAAAGAGAGCATAATAATTCAAGGTCAAAATTTAACCTGAATCTCCTAAGGAGGAATAGTCTTCCAGAAAGTAAGAAGACCTAGAGCTGTTAGTCCAAGATAGAACTATGTAAATATTATTGGTTACCTTCACTATGTGTGGCTCTATCCTGTATATTATATCGGAATCATTTATTCTCTCCTTTTAGTCCAACGTTTTGAACAATTTCGTTACAATACTATAGCTATGATTTTGTTCACAATTGAATTTGTGAACGAGACCGCTTATCTTTTGGAAAATTTCCTATTAAGAAGAAGCTTTTGTGATCTATTAGAAACTTATGGAGGAAATTGGGAAATAATTCTGCAACTAATATGAGAGTTTATTCTAAAAATGTTACACATGATTTATATCCATTCTCTTTTCATTACAAGGAGCAATAACAAGTGGCAACACAACAAAAAGAAGCAATAATATTTCATTCACATCATTTTCCTTGCAATTTTCATATCCTACAAACAATTTCTCACTGTCTGTCACAAAGTACGAAGCAATATATCCACAATCAAATTTCATTACCTCTACAACATACAAATTGTTTTATGCACTTTTCCCTCTTCAAGTGTCACAACACCTTTCCTTCCAACTTTACTCGCCTCTGCTATCATATTTCCTATTTCATAGTTATTACCAACACCTACAACAACAACATCAGTTAATTCACTATCTTCAACCTATAGAATAATGCCAATTATAGGGTGTTAAGTTTCAGCATGTGTACTCCCTTACAGATAACATTTTTCCTAAATGTTTGAAAAGTAACTCCTAAAAATTCTACCTTGTAGTCTTCAAGAAACACTAGCTGACAATTTTAAGTCAACTATTCCCCTAATGAAATTGCACCTCAACCATAGACTAAAACCGGCTCAAATGTGTGCATTTACCTCCTTTGAAAAATTATTGAGTTAAAAAACAAGAGCCTTTACTATCTTGTCAATGCCCCTTGTCATATGAATAGGATTTGCTCCAGCTACAACCACCTAAACTGGCTTATGACTCATATTCTTATTCACAAATATTTAAAAATACAAGCTAGATTTATCTGTTGGGTTTTCCTAACTAGGTCATACCAATTGATAACACAATCACAATTCATCTTCAACAAGGCTATTTTTCCACTCAAATACTAGCTTGATCCTCTCGAAGCGTTGACAATTCACAAAATAAATAACTAAACAACAACCACCAAAAGGGCCTATAAAAATAAATAAATACTTAAGCCAGTAATAGGGACAAATAAATAAGTAAAATTACCTTTCCACCTTCAATTATTAAACCTTGCACAAGTACAACAGATGTAGTAGTTCCATCGCCTGCTAAATCATTTGTCTTTGTTGGAGCCTGTCTTACGAACTTGGCCCCAATATTTTCAACTAAGTCATCTAATTCAACCTGTCAGAAGTAGGGTGTAGCATTTAAATGCATTAACTAGACTGGAAATAACAATTTAACTTGAGCCATCAACATCTTGCACACATGTATTTTTTTCAACTGTTTAAATCATCATTCATTACTCTATTGTGGCTATTCCATAGACTAGGTACATCCTCAAAAGATAAATATGTTTTCTATGACCTATGAGAATTTTTCCTTCATGGTCTAAGACAGTAAGAAATTTAGGAAAGGAAATCTAATATAGAACATAAAAATTACAACCCACATCTACAATATACCTCCTTAGCTATTGTCACACCATCATTGACAATCTTCGGAGAACCATACTTTCTCCTCAAAACAACATTTGTTCCCTTCGGTCCAAGGGTGACTCTGACAATATCAACAAGCTTGTTGACACCTGCCTACAAGAGAATTTGAAAATATTTTCAGTAGGTGCACAACAAAATGCTGGAATATATGTCATACCAAACCTACATACAAACCACACATTAACATCAAAGCTATATGGACAAGGAAAGATCTACCAAAATAAATTTTTATGTGAAAATAATCTTCCTTTAGATGGAATTTTTTTCTCCAACCTACAATTTTTCTGTCACTAACCCATCTTGGTTGAATTACAACTCCTTTTCCATAGATCTTCGATTGACTACCTTCTCTCTGCTACGTAATCTCACGGTTTGCCTTCTACTTAAATGATTAGAGGATATGGGTAAAAAGGTAATAAGAGAAGACAATTGCCTAGAATTTTTGTCAGATACTACACCCAACTTCCTCTCCTTTCCACTGTTACCCAATGAGGCAGATTGGAAATTGTTGTCATAATATCTATAGCATAGGCCATATTCCCTTATTCTGAATAGAGAATTACAATATCTTCATATTATCTATCCCACAAACATGCATTCCATCTAGATTTAATTCATATTAGCTATCCAATTGGCCATCTAGATTTAATTCACCACTGCTATGCATAAATAATACTTTATATGTGAGCACCAAATATTGAAGGATCTGTTAGCACATAGAAGTTTTTCCTTGAGCCCTCGCTAATTTGACAGTTTCTCTAGAGTGAGAGTTGCCCTCTGATTTGGTATCACCTTAAGTTTGGATATTTCAAGCATTCATATAGAAATTTAGGAACCTAGGTTGTGTTCCTAGATGACCAGACATGCTTTTGGAACCCTTGTAATTCATGTAGCTTCACGGCAAATGTTTAAGGCAAATCTTCCCAAATTGACAAAACTGTTTTTAAGACTTCTTTCCATAAAAGACAATAACTTTGGGAGCAATTTACACGAAGGTGGTGATGAATTTAATAAAAAACATGGGCTTTTCAAGAACAGGATGATTTACGAAAAACTCTTTCAGTTTTTCAACAGGTGTCATGGTTTGGAAGATTCAAATGGCTCTTTAAAGCATATTTTACAGAAAATCCCCTGATTTAATTTTTTCTATTTTATAAAAACACCTAAGTGTGATCTGATGGTTATGCAAATATCCCAGTGTCAAAAAACACTGGCAAAAGGCATCTATGTTAGTGATAATTGTTGACAAATTGCACCCATAAGGTCCTAGTTGTTATGTTATCAAAAGTCGTTGTTGATATGAATCTAAAATTTTTATGGACAATAATACTATGACACTAGAGCATTGCTTATGCTATAGGAATAAACTACTGCATTCATGGAGATCTGAATTGTATTGTTTAGTGATCCTAGAGGATTTTAACTGCAAACAAAAAAACATCGAACAGAGACCATCTCAGAGTCAAAGGATTTCTTTTCAAGGGAATTTGTATTAGGTGTTTAAATTTGTATTTTTCAATTCATTTGGACATGATGATACACAATGGACAAATGTATAGCATATACAAATGGAAATTTTGTCAGTTATATCAATCCTTTTCAAACACCCTCGTCATCGTTTATGGCTGAAGATATTCCATACTTTATTAAGGACACTCTCCATTTTGTGGGTGGAGCCTACTATCAAATCATTGTGAGAGAACATGATCATTTTCTTCTAAAAGCCATTACCACTAAATGGGAAAAACATTGCAATTGATTAACAAGTTAGAAAATTAAAGTCGACAAGATTGTAAAGTTCATTCCTATGTTATGGTTTTGGAGGACGGAACTTGAAGAAATTAAGTTCTTTTCTACTATTTATAATTTCACTTCATTGTGGTGATGACATATTTTTGTTATGTCCATCACTACTACTCATGTCTTCAAACGATAAGTTGGAGATTTATGGCAGCCTGTATCCAATACGAGGGCTTCTTGGAAAAACTCGATAATTTTTTACATACTATTATCATAATGGTTTACATAATGAACTATAGAGAATTCCATCAGAAGAATTGGAGCAGAATAATGATGGGAATAGAGAAAGTGAGGCCTTCTTAGATAGTTAATCTATGGAGGAATATAATCTCATTCCAGAAAAGTTTTTGGTTACTATTAATGATGAGCACCTATAAACATCTCGTAATCATTATTATGCAAAATTAATCAGCATCCTTGAGACTTATGTTCTATATGATTCGAACATTGGAGATTGCCAACAAATGAGTGGTCTTTTGCCTCCTTTTGTTGCATTAATAGGTGATGACAATGAAGCATTTTTATGCTCTATCTACTCTCTACACATGGCATGTGATGATTTCAGATTGAATGAGGTGGCAGAGTATCCTGAGGCATGGATCAACCAATTTGGGGCTATTATAGATATTCAAGAAGTAAATTTTAGTATTTCAAAGGTAAATGGCAAAGTAGTCAAATAATAAGAGATCAATAACAATTGGAAGAGGTTTTGAAAGAAAAGAATCTACTCTTCCTCGATGAAGAACAATTGTCATTGTCCTTTCCAACTGCCAGAGCGAACCTCACAACCTTTAGCATCTTCACCACATCCAAAACTCATTCTTCTTTTACTCTTAAATTAAGTCCTTGATGATAGGGATATCCCTATGAAACAGTTTCCCTTAGAGTTATGTATGTAACTCATTAATACTTCATTTATCTCAACTTTGTTCTATTCATCCTACCTTGTGACTAGGTTCTCTTCTGAAATTCTCATATTTTAGTTAAAGTTATCAAAACCAGAACTAGAACCAGCCCCGAGGGTCAGATTGAGACTAAAATAGAACTAGACCAGAGCCAACCAATGAATCTGGCTTATTATTAGTTGTCTAAAAAGTTACAAATTTTAACAAAAACTTATTTATGTATATCCATGTAAATTGAAACAATTATACACCAAACATCCAAGTTTGCTCATGTATATAACATGTAAGGTTCAATATAGAAAAATGGCACCGAGTGTGATACATATGCAAAACAAAATACATATACATCAAGGTTCTAAATGTCCTCTAGATTCCAAAAACCATAAAGCGAAAACCTACAACCTGCAAGCTACAAAAACAACTACATATCGTCAGATTCATCCCCACCTAATGGTGCCATTTTAAATAAATTTCTCAATGCCATGTAGGTCAAAAGTGTAATATCATTGTACTATGCCATTGAAAGTTTTATAATGGAAAGATATGCTGGAAATGCCACATAAGAATGAGACCCCTTGCATAGTTAGATACATTTGTTCTGATCTGAGATCACTGATTGAGATTAGAAATCACAAGGGCTAGTGTTGAGTGGAGTTGTTTCTTAGGTTCTTAAAAGCCATTATTTCTTATTAGATGAAGGGAAGGCAAGATTCTTGTTATTCCCCTTGAGTATCTAATTTAGGATCCAATTAATGGGTATAAAACCAAGCAAAATATTTATATAGAAGTTAGCAAGTCTGAGGACGTTGTGGAGCTATATGAGATGTCTATGAGGAGGCTAATCTTGG
>APFE030169859.1:60741-80484 GCA_000404065.3 Pinus taeda | reverse complement strand
ATAACTTCTTTTTGAGTAGTTCGAATGCTTGTTGGCAGTTCTCATTCCAACTGAAAAGTACATATTTTGATAGAAGTTTAAACAAAGGTAAATCTATTTTACTAAAATGTTCAATAAACCTTCTGTAATAGCTTGCATACCCAAGGAAAATTCTTACCTCTCTTTGATTCTGTGGAATTGGCAAATCGACAATGATCTGGATCTTTGCTGGGTCAACCTTGATGCCTTGAGAAGAAATATAGTGGCCTAACACTATCCCTTTGTTCAACATCATAAAACACTTCTCATTGCTGAGGGACAGATTAGCTTCAATACATCTTTTCAAAACTCTCTCAAGGTTCTCTAATGCATGTTCAAATGAATTGCCGTATACTGAAAAATCATCCATGTAAACATCAACACAATCATGAATTAAATCAGTGAAAATAGCTAATACAGTTCTCTGAAATGTAGCTGGAGCGTTGAAAAGTCCAAACGGCAAAACATTGTAAGCATAAGTGCCCCAAGGACAGGTGAATGTGGTTTTGTCCTAGTCTTCTGAGGCTATCCTGATCTGGTTGTAACCACTGAAACCATCAAGAAAAGAAAATGATGATTTCTTAGCTAGGGTGTCTAACACTTGGTCATAAATGGCAGTGGAAAATAATCTTTGAGTGTGGCTTTGTTCAGTTGTCTATAATTAACACAAATGTGCCACTTACCATTTTTCTTGGGCACTACAATCAATGGGGATACCCATTGACTTTCAGAAATAGGATATATAAAATTAACTCTCAATAGTTTTTGCAACTCTTCTCTGACAATATCTTGGAGCATGGGGTTCATTATTATCTGTGGTTGCCTTACTAGTTTGATAGTACTATCCGTGTAAATATGGTGAGTGCATGTGTCAGGGTGAATCCCATGCATATCGGTGTAGTCCCAAGAAAAGGCTTTCTGGTATTTTCTTAAGAGTCGAATCAATTTCTCTTGCTGAGATGAGTCTAGATGATTACCTATGTTCAGAGTTTTCCCTGGACTAATCTCTATGATTCGACTCTGTGTGTTGGTGATGGATTGAACTGGAAAGATGTCGTGAAATGTGGTTTGCAAAGATTGAATGGTGCATGTTTCCTGAAAATTTTGGGCTAAAAGTACATCTGCAGCATGATATTGGTCATGTCTCAAATTTTCGAAAATATCAGGTTGAGAAAGAAATAGTTCTACCAAATCATTATTGTTTTGTTCTTGGAAATCATAGATTTGGTCAATGCTAAAAACAGATTGTACTTCTTCTTTATCATTGAATTTATCATCAAGCCACAAATTATGTGTTACTGCTGGTGATTTTGTCGATGGGTAGAGGGTGAGTTGTTTTCTTCCAGTCCCTCTCGAGATGATCATGTTGCCAGATCGACATCCTATAAATGCATCAGCAGTCACTAACCATGGTCTACCAAGAATGATAGGGTGCCCTCCTAAATTGGATTTGGGTTGGAGGACTAAAAATTCCACCGGATACTCCCAAGAGTCCAGTGAGACAATTATGTCTTCCAAAATCCCTTCAGGAATCACTTTAGACCTATCAGCTAGTTCTAGAACAATCGTTGTATGTTGCAAATTTGTAAGCTAGAGTGTTCTCATGGTTTCAAGAGTCATGACATTGATTGCAGCCCCAAGATCTATCAAGGTGTTTGGAATTGGTATGTTGTTAATGGTAGTGGTCACTTTGGGAATGCCAGGATCAACATACTTTTCTATGGAGATGGTATTGGTCATAAGGCCTGCTAAATGTCCTATAACATGAATGGTTTGAGGATCAATCCTTTTTTCTAGCAGGCTTCTTGAGGCACATTTCTTTGATGGCTTTAGTGTATATGGGAATATCTTTTATAGCTTGCAGCAGTGGAATTTTTATGTAGACATTTTTGAGCTCATCTAAGAGATCAAACTGTGGTATAGACAATGGAGGTTTGATTTGGACCAATCGGTCTGGAAAAGGTGGATGCAATGGTTGCATTTGCTTATCTCTGGTATCATCATTTGGTTTTCTATGATTTGTCATTTCATTTTCATTTTCTGTGTTTTCTTCTCACTTATCTATTATTGGAGAATCTTTTTGGAGTACCTTACCAGACCTCAAGTTGATATTTTGCAAGGGTAGTGTGGGGTATGAGGTTCCCTCTTCTACATTGTAGGCTAGCCTCTCTGCTCTATTATTCGGATTTGGGACAGTTTGAGCAGGAATTTGTGTGGGTCTGGAAGGTTGTGAGTTAGCTGGAAATTGTAGTTGTGGTGGATTTATTGGTGGAGGAGCAGGCAGTGCTTGTTGAGTAGGTTGAGGTGGATAAACAGCTTGCTGAGGATACTGCTGATATGGTTGAGAATGTGATGGATACGGCTGATGGTATTGTTGATATGGTTGTGAATATGGTGAGTATGGTTGAGGATATGTATGATAAGATTGAGAGTACTGTTGAGATGGTCTCCATTGTTGTTGTGGGTTGTTTTGATGCTGCCATGGCATGGGTACATTCCATGAATTCTATGCATACATTTGATCATTTACAGGAAATTGCAAATTTTGATTTGGGAACATACCTTGAGGTGCTGGCCTTGGCTGCCATGGTCTCTTTGTGCCCATGTAATACACGTTTTCCATCTCTGCATTGGCTGCCATGTTACAGTTCTACAAAACCTTAACTTTAGGACAGTTAAATATATCATGATGTTCAGTACAGAAAGAACAAACTTGAATGTTTTCTAGTGGATAGTCCTTTAATGCATGTTTCTTCTGGCACTTTGGGCAGAAAATAGCCATTACCTGATCTTCAGCTTCTTGTTTCTTTTTAGCTTTTAGAGTGTCAATTTGGTTCCCGATTGTGCTTAGCAAATCTATCTTAAATTCTTCTAACAAATTCCCTATCTCAGCCCTTGTGACACTTGCTGAAGCAGACTTTGTGACCTTGGATGACAGGGGTCTTTTTCCCATTTTAGCTTTACTCCTTGAATACTTTTCGCACAAATCAGCGATTTCTTCAAAGGGTAAAACATAAATGTCGCCTTTTCCCATCAGGTTAAGGTCATCCATGTATTCCTCTCAGATGCCTTTCAAGAATATTGTGCGGATCAGATCAAGAGGCATAGTTCGGTGTTTAGATTTTTGTAAGTTGTAGACAAACCGTTCTAAGTATTCCTCTAAGTTTTCATCCTCTTGTTGGCTCATTCTAAAGATGTCATCTTTAGAGTCTTTGGATCTATAGTAAGGTTGATATTTCCTTAGAAACACTCTTCTCATGCCATCCCAATCAATTATAGCATGCTCACCAAGCCTCATGAACCATCTTAAGGCTGATACCTTTAATGTCGGTGGAAAGAGTCTAAGCCTATGGGCATCATCAGTATAGCCATATGTTCGACATACAATGTCAAACTCAAACAAGAATGAGTCCAGATCTTCTGAAGCCATACCATAAAAGTTAGGTAGCAGTGATGGAGGTATGTTTTTCATTTTGATCTCATCATCTTCTTGTGGTTCATGTATAGGAAAAGGAAAAGTTGACTCTTCTTCGTCTCTATGTCCTTGATGTGGTACTAATCCATCTCCTTCCTCAGCCATCTTAATAGGTTTCTCTGTGTCAGAGTTGCTTGTTTCAAAGAGGAGATTAAAGAAAGATTGTTCGGTTACTGTGCTACTTTCTCCTTGTGTGGAAGACCTAGGAAAGTCCTTCTTCTGCGATTTATGTGTTAATAAAGCTTTCCTTTCGATAAGAGTAAGTCTCTGTCCTGACTTTTGTTTATCCTCTAATGCTTGTATGATGACCTCCTTAGCTGGTGTTGAATTCCTTAAAGAGTCTGCTCCTGATGATGATGGGTTAGTTTTTGAATGGCGGGGGGTTTATGAATCTACCCTGACTGTCTCTAAATCTAGGCATAAATGAACATGATTTCTAACTGTGTTTTTGTTTATTTTTGTTTATCGATTTTTTTTCTTTTTAAATCCTTTAAGTACGCCTCCCCGGCAACGACGCCAAAATGTAATGTCCTATCTAGGGTGCTAGACTAGGCTATATTTATTATCGACCAGGGTGCGTAGACTTAGAGGCATGCGTCTAAAGTATATAGACATAAAGGATCGTTATCTAAGTCTAATCTACCTAGTTACAACGCTGTCATTCAATTCATTATCAAATTAAAACACACTATGTATCACTATAAAACAAGATTTAATTCATTTAGCAAACCAAAATGCTGTGTACAACTGTAAACCAAGATTTTAGTCCCCTTATAGAGACATCATACATAAAACCCTTGTTCAACAAATACTCAACATTCATTAACAGTCACACAAGATAAAAATATATGGAAATCGTAAGCATAAGAGTTCATGACATTGCTCTACAAGATAACAAGGGATCGAATCCCTTACAGGATATGATTCACGATCTTAGTGATGATCTATTCAAGTGCATTCATAAACATAAAGCATATGCATATTACAAACATAAATCAATTTTAATCACTACGCATATTTAATACCCTAACTGTAAATGAAATAAAACAACAGTATACCATGTTACGCAGGGCTCGTCTGCGTTCCAGAGGTATGCTGGACTGTGATCCAACGATTACCAAATCAACACAATGAAATCGTGACTATAATTCAAGTCTCTGATATTAAACTCAAAACTCTGTTTTTCAAAACGAAACAATGACGATGATCATACAACCGGATTAGAATTGTGTTTACATATGGTTCTATAACCCTTGAAAACAAATGTACATTCATGAGCAGGCTGTTGCCGCTTTTACCATATCGCGAGTTTTGAAAATGTTTCTATCCTATACTAATTTCAAAAAGGAAACAAACTAAATCAACTTAGGATGCGTGCTGTTGCTGCCTTTGTCGCCAACATGCCATAGTTTGACCTTCGTTGATCGTGTATGTAGGAGGGTTGATTCTGCTGTGGGATAGGTGTTCGTCCATGCTTGGACATTCTGCTTTTCATCCCTACCCTTCGCTCTAGCCTAGCTGTCATGCCACATGTCAAACAATAAACCAATTACAGGATGTTGGAACTTCTGTAGCCATTTTGCCAAAAATTCCTAATTCATTAACATAAAACCCCTAAATTAATTTCAATGCAATTTAATAACTATAAGACTATTAACTAATCAATTTCCAAGGGATCTGAGAGATAAATGATGAAAAGAAGTAGGCAAATGACATGTTTTGGGAGGGAAAAAGGGGTCATGGAATGGTACCAACAAGCTAAAAATATTTGTTACGAAAAAGTTTTGTAAATAGGTATGGGTAAAAGAGTTGGGTAGAAAGAAGAAGTACTACATAGAGGAATTCAACCCTGCGTGTGATATCCAACAAAAAGAGAATATTGGAGCTAACGTTCTGTGGAGAGAAAAGGTTCTTATTGTTCAATTCAGAACCAACTCACATCAATTTCGGTGTGAAAAAGGACAGTGGAGAATGCGTAAAGAATCTTAGGAAGAACGGGTGTGTACATTTTGCATGTCTAGGACAGTGGAATCGGAAAAACATTTCATTTTGGAATGTGATGTGTTCAAAGACATGTGAGAAAGTTATGGGAATATGTTAGCATCGATTTCTTGGCATTGTCTTTTCTGTGAAGGGATTGTTGGAATATTGGGCTAGCTCATCATCAATTTGAATAAGAAAATAATTGAATTGCAAAAGATGAAAAACAAAAAACTGATAATCTCATAAACTATTTTTAATCTTATAAACATTAAAATATAACTTCATTTCATTTCCTAACCTCATTACATAAAAATAAAATTAGAAACAACATATCTCCTCTTCAAAATCAAACTAAAAAATTTCCCCACTTAAAAATTCTTAAAATCGTAAATATAAAACCAAATTTTTTGGTGGGCCAACTCACATTAAATAATTTCTTTAATATCACAATAAGACCTATATTCGTCACATCCTAATTATCTAATCTAACTTCTTATTAAAATAAACAAGGAGAATATAGGGGGAGCTCTGCAATGGTGCACTAAGGAACTAGGGTTCATGTCAAAACCTTCCACGGCGTACAGTCTGAGCACACAGCTTTTCAAGCCCAAACAAAAACTTTGTCAGGATTGGCATTTTAATTCTGAGCGCAAAGGATGACGAAGAGTCCATCGGGGGAGGCATCAGTGCCTCCCCCCAAAAATTACAATAAGGTAAACCCAACTTAGAGCAGAACTGAGAATGTAGAGAAGCCTGAGGCACGACTTGCACAACAAAAGGAGAAGAATGAACAAGAAGATCTGGAACATGAGACAACAGAAAAACAAGCAACATCTGGAAAACCAAAGAAAGCCTCATTACCAACATGCAAACCCATTGCCACAGAAAGGCCCAAGATCGAGCTGCCCAGTCACAGAATCAAAGTGCAAATACAATATATGAAAGATCACACCCTAATCATAGGTTTCTAGCCGACTGAAAAAGCCCTACAAGGCTGGATAATCTCAAAATGGAAGCTCAAAGGTCATGTAACTCTACAGTTGGACCCTAAGGGCTTCTTTACAGCCACATTTAATTTCCTTGAAGACAGAAACCAAGTTTTGGATTCAGGACCCTATTTCTTCAATGCAGCAGGCCTTTATCTACGAGACTGGGTTGAAAGATTCAACCCTGATAAAGAAGATTTCAGTTGGGCGCCAGTATGGATCTACATGTACTCGCTTAAACTGGAATACCGGGACGAGGATTCACTAAAAGCCATTGGCAATGGCTTAGGCGAGTTCATAAAGGCAACGAAGGAAACTAAGCTTCGAAGATATACATCTTGTGCACAGATCTGTGTCTACATGAAGCTGGGCCATGCGCTAACGGACACAATAATTATTTTACATGATGAATTTGAATGGATTTAGCCCCTTCACTATGAACATGTACCCTTTTGTTGCAGGGGATGCCATGCCCATGACCACCTCTTTCGTGACTGTCCCTTAAACATGCCACCCAAAACCATAGAAACTGGAAACAAGTCTGATCCCAAAGGATTCACCAAGGTAGCCAGCAGGAAAAGGCATACCAAAAAACCTCCCTCAACACCAAAAAACGCTACTCCAGCTTTTGATTTTGCATCCTCAAGCAACATCTTTGATATTCTGACAAATCTAGAACAGCCTGAATCAGATACGCCCATGCTAGCAAAGCCAATCTCTGATCCATCCACACATATGTCCCCTACTCCTATCCACTTTAAAACCAGTCATCCTTCGAATGCCATCTCCTCTTAAAAGCTTGTCTCAAATCTGCAACGCAACACCAACCTTGTTGAGTACAAAGCCCTATGGTTCGATAAGATTATGGACATTGATGATACTCAGGAAAAACCTTCTCAGCCACTTACCCACAAGGAAGGAGGTAGTTAGCAAAGCTTAATGGAAGAAGAACCAGAAAGCTTTGATCTCGACGAAATAGACATTTTCAATCTAGAGCAAGCTTGCAAAAGGAAGGAGTTTGACACAATACCAGAAAGACAACTGGAAAATTTGGAAGTAGTGCCCACATGAGTGCATCAACATAATACTTAGGGCATACAACAAGGAGGCCAATGGGATGGGAAACATATCATTAAAGAGGGAAAGAAAAGGGGCAGAAAGACAGATATACAACGTACCATTTTAATTGGGGAAATGGTAGTGGAGTTGGGCGGGTGCTCCAAGGTGACCAAATATTATTGATCCTTACCTACTAGTCAACCATGAAGCTAATCTCATGGAACATAAGAGGACTTAATGGTCCTGAAATGTACAGGATGTTGAAGAACATGATTCAGCAAGAACAACCATACATTGTATTCATGCAAGAAAAAAAATGCAACACCAACACTTTAGAATGCATATTATCCAAAGCCTGGGCAGGATGTCAAATAGTAACAGTCGATGCAACAGGTGCCTAGGGAGGGTTAGCCATAGCATGGAATACTCAACATGTTTCCTTAACAAATTTCCATGCTTCGCATTACTTCATACATGCAATGTTCCACCTAATCGACACCAACATACATGGACATTTAACCAATGTTTACTTCCCACATGAAAGTATGCAAAAACTTAAGCAATTAGAAACATTGGAGAGTCATAATGCTCCAAGAACTCATCCACTTTGGATAACAGGAGGAGACTTCAATATGTTCACACGGCTGGAGGAAAAATTGGGGGGCAGAAGAAAGCTGGAAAAAGAAAGCAATGACTTCAAAGACTACATTCAACACAATAGACTAATAGACTTACCTTTTGATAATGAAATCTTTACTTGGAACAAAAAAAGAGCTGACACTTAGCAAATAACATCCAGGTTGGACATATTCCTAATTTCAAGCAATTTTGTCCATCTTGGTGGCGATATATGTGCCTCTATCCTACCCCTAGCTGGCTCGAATCATTGGCCCATTTCTTTGCAATGGAAAAATCCTAGAAACTCAAACATAAGACCTTTCAAGTTTGAAGCTTTCTGGCTTAGCCACCCTGATTTCAATACAGTGGTCAAAATAGCATGGGAAATTTTCATTCCCAACGGGGGCTCTCTCATGTACCAATTCTAGCAAAGACTGAAGCATATCAAAAAACAAATCAAATCCTGGAACTACACCATTTTTGGAAACATCCTTAAAGAGAAAAAAGTTCTTGAGCAGAGCATGGTAGAGCTACAACAGAAGATCATCCTAGAAGGCAAAACAGAGGAGCATGCTAGACAGGAACAAATACTACTAACACAACTAGATGAAAGAGGTAGACAAGAGGAACTGCTCTGGAGACAAAAGTCAAGAATCAGATGGTTAAAAGAAGGGGAATGAAATACCAATTTTTTTCATCATACAACTATACAAAGAAGAATGAACAATACAATCTCTCACATTCAAAACTCACAGGGAAACAAAATGGAGAAATAAGAATACATAGAGAAAGAGCTCACAAATCACTTCAAAACTGTTCATCAAGAGCAGCCCATAGATAGACAACATGCAACAAATGAGATACTTAAGCATATTCCTAAACTCATCATAGAGGAGCATAATCAATTATCGTTAAGACTAGTCACCATTATGGATGTTGAAGAGGCTTCAAATCAACTGAAGACTGGGAAAGCACCGGGACTTGATGGTTTCACGTCCAAATTTTACCATCACTTTTGGGATCTAATCAAAGCAGATGTCTGGAATGTGGTAGAAGAATCAAGAGCAATGCATTGGCTACTCCCTTCGCTCAATGCAACTTTCATTGCCCTTATTCCCAAAGTTGTGCAATCAAGCACTCCAGAGAAGTTTAGGCCTATTTCCCTTTGCAATGTCCTCTACAAAATTATCTCGAAAGTCATAGCCAATCAACTCAAAACGCTCCTCCCTCTTCTCATCTCACCAGAGAAATTTGGGTATGTAGAAGGTCGTCAAATTCTCGATGGTATTATTTTTACTCACGAAACCATCCATTCTCTCAAGAAAAACAAATAGGCAGGTATGCTGTTGAAAATGGACCTTTCCAAAGCCTTTGATAATCTTAGCTGGACATACATAAAATAGATGCTAATGGCCTTTGGATTCAGCCTGACCTAGGTTAGATGGATAATGACCCTTATTTCCTCCCCACTTTGCTTTGCTTTGTCAATGGAATCCCCTCTAAACCGTACCACCATTCAAGAGGAATTTGTCAAGGGAACATCTATCCCCCTTTATTTTTATCATTATGGTTGAGGGTCTAGGCCGTCTTATAAAGCATACCATTCATTCCCATGACCTTAGAGGACTCTCTGTCCATGGTTCCTCTGCTATAACACATCAACAATATGTTGATGACAATATGCTCTTTGGTCATCCTTCTGTAAATGAGGCCAGAACCTTTAAAGCACTTTTAGACACATTCTTAGAAGATTCTGGCATCACCATAAACACCACCAAATCTCAATTGTTTTCTTCAAAAATCCTATTCCCACCCAAAGAATCATTGCTCGAATCATTGGATTCTCTCAGGCCAAGCTTCCTTCTCAGTATTTAGGCACCCCTGTCAAAGATTCAGCCTTAAAGCATGCTTCCTGGCATCAAATCATAGAGAAAATGGAAAGTCAGCTCCAGTCTTGGACTTATAGAACTCTCAACATGGCAAGTAGATTAGTCCTAATCAAAGCAGTCCTACAATATATGCCCCTCTATTTGTTCTCAGTACTCGTTGCACCGAAATGGGTGCTGAAGAGAATTAGGAATCTAGAATGCAATTTCTTATGGGGCTTTACAAGACAAAACAAAAAATGGGCTTTAGTCAAATGGGAAAAAGTTTGAAAGCCTAAAAAGCAGGGGGGTCTAGGCCTAAGTGATCCACAACACATCAATATTTTGATGGGAGCACAGATTTGGTGGCAATGGGTTTTGTGCCCATAGAAGCCATGGGCGCAATTATGGACTGCAAAGTATGCAAATAATCAACTGCAACAAGAACTAATCAGGATAACTACCATGCCTACAGGGTCCTTAATTTGGAACATGAGCAAGCAACACGGAGAGATCATCCATCCACATAACTTTTGGGAGATAAGGGATGGGAGGACAACCTATTTCTGGACGGATTCTTAGCAATAGAGACCCAAAATTGCAGCACTCTTACCAGGTGCAAATCATAATGGAAATGAAATTAACCAGGAGAACAATGTAGCACATTCTAGACTCTAAGCATTATACATGGATTCAGGCAATGGAAACTGGTGAGGCAAAGAGCACAGCAAGAAACGAAAGCTTATAGCATGGAGCTACACAAAGATCTTACCCGCAGGAAAATCAAAGTCAACACAGGTAGCGATGTTCTAAGATGGGGTTATACATCGAAAGGAACATATACCACCAAAGAAGCTTACTAGATAATGTTTCAAACTCAGGAACCAATTGATCCTGCTTGGAATCATATATGGACTACTGGGATCTGGCCCAAAATCTCCACTTTCATCTGGATGTTGTATCATCAAAGAATTCTCACATGGGACAACTTAATCAAAAGAGGAATTCAAGGTCCTTCTTACTGTCCAACTGTCAAAACAATTAAGAAACCATTCAGCACCTCATGGACTCCTGCCACATGGCTAACCAACTATGGGAAAAGCTCACTTTCAGATGCCAGAGACCTTGCAGACTTCTTTGGGATATAAGAAATACCATTAGAAACTGCACCGTAGAGCCCTATAACAACAAAGTTCTCAACAATTTGTGGACTATCTTGCCAGGTCTCCTTCTTTGGACAATCTGGAAGGAGAGAAATAAACGAATTTTCAAAAATCACAAAACTTCCTTAGAAATCATATGGAATAACCTTTGTCAGAACATCAAGGAAACTCTTGCATTTCATCAATGGACAACTAAGGACTTTCCAACACAGCCTCAAGAATTAAGCATATGGGCTAATTGGAACATACAACTCCCACAAGCACAATTGAACTCCAACAAACCCCATATTGCAACCAGGCAACTTTCACATTGGTTACACCCCCCAAAAAGAGTGATTAAGTTAAATTTTGATGGTGCCTCCAAGGGAAACCCAGGGAAAGCAGGATACAGAGCCATATTCAGGAATCATGAGGGTCAACCCCTACTACTATATTTTGGATCCATCGGATGGGACATGAACAACTCTGCAGAACTGGAAGGATTGTGGCAAGGTATGAAGCTAGCTGATCAACACAATTTTTATCCCATCCTTGTTGGCTTTGCTTTGGAGAACCATTTAAACTAAAACAAAATTTATTAATTTGTTCCATGACTAAACTAATTCATTATAGAGAATAATAGTGTGGCCAAGGACTAACCATGTGCCCATTTCTTTTGTGGGAGTTCAAGCCGTAAGCTTGAAAGGAACTAGTGGCCACCAATCATCACCACAACTGACAAATCTATTCACAACAAACCCGAGGCTTCTTGAAAACCACTACACACTATTTACCAAGACCACTAAGAAACCACAATAAGCCACTGACAAGCTTACCACAAAAAACCATGACCCACAGGCTATTTCCACTAAGGAGAGATACTCTACACTCTTGAGAGACGATGCCACACAATGCACATAGTTTGCATACCATATGTTTTTGAACCACTATTTGTGTGAGGTGACCAACATAACCCCATAGATAAGCATAATATAAATAAAATTAATCTAAATTAATAATAATATTTTATTATTATTATTATATTATAATAACAATTATTATTTAAATAAATTTTATATAATCAAATTATATTTTATAAATTTAAATATAAATAAACATTAATATTAAAAAATATATTTAATTTAATTGAAGTTATCCATATTAATATCTTTATTATAATTTAATGATAAGATACTTTTGTATAATGAAAAAATCAAGTCATTTTAAATATTTCAATATGTCAATTTGATTTAATTATCTAGTAAATTTTGTGGTGGGAATTTTTTTACAATTGTTTTTGTTTGTCAAGTTTTCTGAGTTCTCTATAGATTACTTCAGACTTAACCCATGGCTTGAGAAGCTGTCACCTAGGGGCATCTAAGTTGTCAAAATCACTTGGGGATTGCATCCAGCCTCGGCCACACCAGCCGTTAATATGGTTGGATTTTTTCCCACGAAGGTTTGAATAGGTGACTTTCACATCACGGAGAGACTTAACAGTACACCCCATCATTGTTTATTCTACGTCCCGTGGCTAATTTTTTTATAAATTTTATTTTAAATGAATAATAATAATTATTATTATAATTAATGATATATTTTTTAACGATTTAAATATATATGTTGAAATCATGCTATGATAAAAGTTGATTTGATTTAATTATGCTTAAAATTTCGTAAAGTGTTAAAAACATTATTATTTTTATTTTTAGATAATATAATTTTATTTCCTGATGGAGTGAGAGATATGGGAGAAATTGTGCTTGGTGTGGGGGCCCACCACCCCACCAACCCTCTTGACAATTAAAAGGGTTGGTGTGGCACCTCATTGCAATGCAACCATGCGTGAAATGAATTTCCTTTCAATTGATTTATGCTGCAATGGCGGTTTTCCTAGAACTGGTATGTGAGCTATTACGATGAATGCCAGACTTGCCTCAATTGTGCAAGATGTCAATATGTAGGAGGTAGACTATGTGTGGAGATTGAATGTGCAGGCTTGATGGTTTAATTATGAAGATTAGGGAATTAAAGAAATTGGTACATCGTCCTAGTGCAAACAAATTTAGGATCCTAGCATAAGGAGCTTCTGCTTGATAATTTCTAGAGGGTTTGTGTTTTCGTTGTGATAAACACCCTCCAAAATTTTGCTTACACTTAAATTTTGGAACCAACTAAGGATCTTGTGATTTGTTGTTCTATGGTCACTTCATGGTAATCTAATGTTTTGAAAAGTATTATGTCTTATTCTAAGTATTAAATTCATTTGCTCACACATGTTCTTTCTTCAATAAATTCACAAACACATGTCTTTTATGCAAGCTTAGATAGGAATTGTGCAACTCTTGAAGATAAGGCTTGCATAATCACTAGTGATAATGATTGCAAAATTCATAAGCATAGTGTACTGTGCAATACACATCGACAATTAGTGCATACTCTCCATGGACAATATTCTTTATATTCTTTCCATGGCTAACCCACATAATTAACTGGGGAGTTAGAAGGGGGGCAGAGCCCCCCCTTCGTTGTGCCGATTGTGTAGTGGGGGGAATCACAGGGGGTTTGAGAGCTGCAGGTAACCCCATTCTATGGGGTCTAGGGTAGCGCCCTACAAAATTTTGGTTTTGGACCTTATATTAGGTTGGGCAGACCTACCTATGGTTTTGTGCATGTTTTTTGCACATGGTTTTGGACGCGATGGTTTTCGGTCCATGGTTTTGGACGTGATGGTTTTCGGTCCATGGTATTGGATGCTTTAGCATGTATAAATATGTATTGTAACATTGAAAGGAACATAATGAAAGATCAAGTTGGTAGTCCCGGTTTTGGGATCCAGGGGAAAATCTCTGTGTATATGTGTTTTATGTGTTATGCTCTCACATTGTCTATTTTCTATGTTTTAGAATTCATATGCAGGTAATTTCTATATGGGGTTAAAACCTACATTTGGTATCTGAGCTGTTTTGGCTTCAAGGGGATGACTTTGTTGCTGAGGGGTTTCACTTGGGCTTGTGGTAGACCTTGTTCAGTGGGAAATCCGCGGGATCGATTTTGGTGGTGAAAGAAGATGGCGAGTAGTGGAAAGATAGAGATCGAGAAATTTAATGGTCAGAGTTCTAAGTTGTGGAAACTCAAGATGGAAGATCTATTGGTGGATAAATATCAGTGGATTGTGGTAGATCCAGGTACTAAACCAACGAGAGTGTTCGATGAAGAATGGAAGAAGTTGGATCAGAAGGCTAAGAGCACAATACAATTGTGTGTCTTAGATTCAGTATTGCTGAATGTATCAGAGAAAGCTACGATGAAGGCTTTGTAGGATAGGTTAGGGACTTTGTACCAATCTAAGTCTTCGATGAATAAACTGTTCCTATAGAAAAAGCTGTATAACCTGAGGATGAAAGATGGAGACTTGGTGACAGAGCATCTGAATGCATTTAATATAGTGGTAAGTTAGTTATTATCTATTTATATTAAAATTTTAGACGAAGATAAGTGCATTAGTTTGCTGTGTTCTCTACTAGATTCGTGGGATAGTCTCGTTATTGCAATAGGTAGTAATGCAACTGCCTTGCAGTTTGATGAAATAGTCTCATCATTGCTGATGGAGGAGATGAGACAAAAAAATATGGAGAGCCAAAATGGTGATGCCTTGTCTGTACAAGGACGGTCCTAGAACAAAAATAAAAATAATTCATTGAGTGGGAGATCTAAATCTCCATGAAAACCTATAAAGGTGGTATGCTGGAAATGCGGAAAGGAAGGGCACTATAAAAGGGAATATAAATCTAAAGCTCCTGACAAAGGAAAGGGATCTGATGACGCTTCTTCTGCAGAGGTGAAAACCACCTCAAATGAAGGTGGGGATGTGTACTTGGCTTCTTCAAGTACACATGTAGATCATGAGGCATGGTTGATCGACTCAAGTGCATCCTTTCACTTCACTCCCCATAGAGAGTGGTTCTGCAAGTATGATAAATACAATGGTGGTGATGTCTTCTTAGGGGATGATAGGAAGGCTAGAATCGTTGGTCGCGGCAAAGCAAAGTTGAAGTTGCAAGGTGGAAGGGTTAGAACACTTTCGGGTGTTCTGCATATTCCCGCATTAGCCAGAAATCTAATTTCTGTAAGCAAGCTGGATGATGCAGGTGCAAAAACAATGTTCGAGAAGGATTCCTTGAATATGGTTTGGGGATCACTGGTATTGATGCGGGGAGTTCGAACCGGAACTTTGTACAAGCTACAAGGTAGCACTGCTATTGATGGGTGCAACAGTTCTATGGTTCCTGAAAGTGGAGCATAAAATCTAGTGGTCTTTGGAGAGAAGACCATGTTGTGGCATCAAAAGCTTGGACATATTAAAGAGAAGGGCCTTCAAATACTCCATGGTAAAGGTATGTTAGAAGGTATGAGTAATAGCTCTCTGAATTTTGATTCCTATGAAAATTGTGTATATGGGAAGCAGAATCAGGTGAGTTTCCCCTTTGGTGGTAAGAGGTCGAAACAGATATTAGAGCTTGTGCACAGTGATGTGTTTGGATCTATGAAGGTTCCATCACTGGTTAAGTTTGTCTACTATGTATCATTTATAGATGACTTCTCAAGGAATACATGGATATATTTCCTTAAGAATAAATATGAAGTCTTTGACAGGTTTAAAGAATTTAAGGCTCTGATGGAAAACTAGACAGAGAAGGAGATAAAGGTGCCGAGGACAGATAACGGTGGAGAGTTTTGTAGTAACGAATTTGAAGAATTCTACAAAAAGTGTTGTATAGCAGAGCAGAAGACTATTCCATATACACCTCAAAAAAATGGAGTTGTAGACATAATGAACAAGATGTTGATGGAAAGGGCAAGAAGCATGCTCAGTGTTGCCAGGTTAGGACAAGAATTCTGGGTAGAGGCAGTGGAGATAACATGTTACCTGGTCAATAGATCACCTTCATCAACATTGGAGGATAAGACTCCATAAGAGGTATGGACTGGTAAGAAACCCTCTCTTTCACATCTGAGGGTATTTGGATGTGATGCATATGTACATGTTCCAAAGGAGAAATGAACCAAGTTGGATAGTAAATTTGAAAAGTCATCCTTATTGGGTATAAGGATGGTTTAAAGGGTTATAAGATTTGGAACCTAGCAACAAGGAAGGTTGTGTACAACCAAGATGTGGTGTTCAGAGAGGTGAAAGATGTTATTAGACATGAAGTCCAACTAAAGGAACCTTAGAAGATAGAGTTTGTGCTAAGGGAGGAAGAATCAAACTCTACAACAAATAAGGAATCAGAAGATGAAGAGCCACAAACTTTGGGTGTAAGAAGATCAGTTCAAGAAAGAAGGTAGAAAGAAAGGTACAATCCATCTACTTTCTGTTCAAATTTTGCTTTATCTATTACTGATGATGATCCTAGATCTGTGAAGGAAGCAGTAGATTCAGAGGATGGAAAACTCTGGAAAGAGGCCATGGTTGATGAAATGGCATCTTTGCACAAAAATGAGGCTTGGGATCTGGTGGAGTTCCCGGCTAGAAGGAAACCCATTGGCAGCAAATGGGTGTTCAAGAAGAAGACAAATGCAGAAGGGAAGGTGGAGAAATACAAAGCTCGGTTGGTAGCAAAAGGTTATTCCCAGGTGCCGGGAATTGATTCTGGTGATATTTTTTCTCCTGCTGCCAAGGTAACTTCTATTAGATTACTTTTATCTGTTGTTGTTGCTTTTGATTTTGAGGTAGAACAGATGGATGTGAAGACAACATTTCTTCATGGGGAATTGGAAGAGGAAATCTACATGAAGCAACTTGAAGGCTTTGCGGTGAAGGGTAAGAAAGAATTGGTATGCAAGTTAAAGAAGTCTCTGTATGGTTTAAAATAGTCACCAATGATGTGGTATCAGAAATTTGATACATTTATACGGGGACTTGGCTTCACTAAAAACAAAGTAGATCATTGTGTGTATTTTAAATTAATTGGTGACCGTGTTATTTATCTGGTCTTGTATGTAGATGATATGTTGCTTGTTGGAAATGACAAAGAAATTATCGAGGATTTGAAGACCCAATTGTCCTCCAAATTCGACATGAAAGATCTCGGTGCTGCAAACTATATTTTGGGCATGGAAATTAAAAGATATTGGGCAAAGAGGAAGCTCTAGTTAAACCAAAGGAAGTATGTCGAGACAATACTGCAGAGGTTTAAAATCCAGGATAGTAAACCGGTGAAGGTCCCTATTCGTGTAGGTGTGAGGTTATCCGCTGAATAGTGTCCCAAGACACAAGAAGAGGAAGAGGACATGTCTCGTGTTCCATATGCAAGTGCAGTCAGTAGTTTGATGTATGCAATGGTCTGTACTAGACCAGACATTGCACATGCAGTGGGAGTATTGAGCAGGTTTATGTCAAAACCAGGGAAGGAGCACTGGAGCACAGTGAAGCGGGTTTTCAGGTATTTGTGTGGCGCTAGTGATTATGGTTTGTGCTACCAAGGAAGACGAAGATTGGACAAAGCGTTGGATATTCATGGCTTTGTTGTTGCAGACTTGGCTGGAGATCTAGATCAGAGAAGATCTACAAGTGGGTATGTGTTTAACCTATTTGGAGGTGCAGTTAGTTGGATGAGTAAGAAACAATCTGTAGTGGCACTATCAACTACAGAGGCAGAATACATGGCAGCCACTCATGCAAGCAAGGAGCAGTTTGGTTGCAGAGATTGTGTTCAAGTACGGGGTTAGTACAGGGAGCTATAAGGATAGACTGTGATAGCCAAAGTGCAATTTTCTTGGCAAAGAACCCTGCTTACCATTCAAAGAATTCAAAGAGAAAGCACATTGATGTTCAGTATCACTTTGTGAGGGATATGATAGAAGACAAAAAGGTGTTGCTGGTAAAGGTGGACACTTTGAAGAATACTGCAGATGCATTGACAAAATCTGTTAGCTCTGAGAAGTTCTCTTGGTGTAGAGAAACAATGTGTGTTTCAGGGCTGGAAAAATGACTAAGCTCTCCTGTGGCCCCCTGTGGAAAGAAAAAAATAAGTGGGAGATTGTTGGGTTGTGTTATATTCTTTCCACATTAGTTTAACGGGGTTTGAGGGGTACCCGTAACCCCACTTTATGGGGTCCGGGGCACCGCCTCAGAAAATTTTGGTTTTGGACCCTATGTTAGGTTGGGCGGACCCACCTATGGTTTTGTGCATGATTTTCGCACATGTTTTTTGGATGCGATGGTTTTTGGTCCATGGTTTTGAACGCGATGGTTTTTCGGTCCAAGGTATTGGATGCTTCGACATGTATAAATATGTATTGTAGCATTGAAAGGAACATAATGAAAAATCAAGCTGGTAGTCCCAGTTTTGGGATCCAGTGGGAAATCTCTGTGTATATGTGTTTTATGTTTTATGCTCTTGCATTTTTATTTTTCATGTGATTTAGAATTCATATGCAGGTAATTTCTGTACAAGGTTAAAACCTACACTTAGAACAATTACTAAGTCTGCACACATAAAATTTGTTAGGTGTTAAAATAGGTCTCCATGTGCACCCAAATTTGAGCCCTATGAGGGCTTCAAATATTTCTTGGAAGAAGGTTGAACCAATTCAAAATAAAATACCACCATAAAAATTCCAAATCAACATAATGAGAACTGCATACATGCTACAAAAGGGTAGTGTATATAACCCTTATATCAACTTGAAAAATTGTGTTCAGACATTTCGTTTCAGTCACATTGTAAGGCCAGACTTGAGCCTTAGGATCTACATTGGAATAACCTCCATAAGAACACGTAAAATATAAGCATAAGACCTCATATAAGGGAAAGTGGCCTCAGGCAATGCTTCAGTGAAACCATAAGCTAAAATAGAAAGATTAAATAACAAGAAGTGTTTCATAGTTTTTACCTCCTCCCAAGAATTTGCTTGACTACCCAAAGTCCATAGAGAATTAGGGATGTCTCAATGCATTATATGTCACTGCACCATTAGCATGTCCATGCATATATTAAAATCCAGTCTTTGGAAAAATAGTAGGGTGAAAGGAAGTAATCTTGAAAATATATTTTAATCAGGAAGAAAGGCACAAGATCCTTTTGAGAGACCCTCCCTTTGGATATATCTAATTTCTGCATGCTTCATTGATTACAACATCAATACATTCAACAGTTTTTCGAAGTCTCTTATTATAACATTTGTATCCTTTATTTCAAGATTAATAACCAAGAAATATTCCTTTGTCTCCTATGGGTATAAAGCTTTCAAGTTTTTCATTAGTCCTTTTGATGAAACATTTGCTTCCAAAAACTCTAAAGTGTTTTATAGAAGGAGGGTTACCATACCAAAGTTCACATGGAGTTTGATCATTATTTACACGTACATGAGATTTATGGAGAATATTTATTGCAGTATGCACAGCTTCACCCCAGAAGGTGACAGAAGTTCCAAACACATCAAGCATAGCTCGAGCCATTTGTTTAATTGTTCTATTCATTCTTTCCACCATGTCATTTTGTTGAGGAGTTTGGGCAACAAAGAACCGTCTCTTTATTCCATGTTGTTCACAAAATTCAAAAAATTCATCAGATATGAATTCTCCTCCCCGA
>APFE030169859.1:7027-60721 GCA_000404065.3 Pinus taeda | reverse complement strand
TTAACATGGGCTTGAGGGGTACCCGTAACCCCACTTTATGGGGTCCGGGGCAGCGCCCCGGAAAATTTTGGTTTTGGACCCTATGTTAGGTGGGGCGGCCACTTATGGTTTTGCGCATGATTTTCGCACATGTTTTTGGACGCGATGGTTTTCGGTCCATGGTATTGGATGCGATGGTTTTTTGGTCCATGGTATTGGACGTGATGATTTTCGGTCTTAGTATTGGATGCTTCGACATGTATAAATATGTATTGTAACATTGAAAGGAATATAATGAAAAATCAAGCTGGTAGTCTCGGTTTTGGAATCCAGTGGTAAATCTCTGTGTATATGTGTTTTATGTGTTATGCTCTCGCATTTTTATTTTTCTTGTGATTTAGAATTTGTATGCAGATAATTTCTGTACGGGGTTAAAACCTACATAGACATTATTACCACCCAAGGAGAAGGTCATGATCTTTTTGTAGAGGACATCACTTATTATATTGCATGTTCCACCAAGAATCCCCAACAACTCAAATACTTGTTTCGCCTTCTTAGGTGTCTCACCTAATAACACGTCTTCACTGAGGGAAGGAACTCTTGCAAGGACTTGATGCAATACAAATATGGTCTCACTAGCTTCTCCAAAGTGTTGATGTAGAGATAAAGTGATGAATCTTACGCACATTTTATTACTTATAATTTCCATAAATGAATTTTTTTACTAGATGGGAGCACCTTCACAAATTTGTGATTGAAGGTTGCAATTACTTCGACAAGGATTTGGGCATGGGAACTTGGGAACATAGACAGAGCGTCCCCGAAATGAGCAACATGTTTTACAAGAGTATGGGAACTAAGACTTGCTTGGTGATGGCTTTTGTTCTTGAGATTTCTAATGATGAGTTTAAGAATATAAATACTTTGGTGGACCTGGGAGGAGGAACTTATCCATGATTATCAATGAAAACTCTCACATTCATGCCATCAATCTTGATCTCCCACATGTAATTGCTAGTGCCCCTACTTTATTTGGTAACCTCTACATATCCCAACAGTTAAATTATTTTTTCGTAAGAATGGTAACTATTTAGAGGATCATATGAAGTAGGTGGAATTATTTGTATTAGGCGTTTCAATTGCAAGAGTGGATCAGGTGGGTGGGAATATGTTCGACCATATACCTTCAACTGCAGAGCGTCCCCAAAATGAGCAACATGTTTTACAAGAGTATGTGAACTAAGACTTGCCTGGTGATGGCTTTTGTTCTTGAGATTTCCAATGATGAGTTTAAGAATATAAATACTTTGGTGGACCTGGGAGGAGGAACTTATCCATGATTATCAATCAACACTCTCACATTCATGCCATCAATCTTGATCTCCCACATGTAATTGCTAGTGCTCCTACTTTACCAGGTAACCTCTACATATCCCAACAGTTAAATTATATTGTCATAAGCATGGTAACTATTTAGAGGATCATTAGAAGTAGGTGGAATTATCTGTATTAGGCATTTCAATTGCAGGAGTGGATCAGGTGGGTGGGAATATGTTCGACCATATACCTTCAACTCATGCTGAGTTTATTAAGGTACTCCCTCTCCATTTCCTTCATTTCATTTGAGAAATGAGTAAATTATATATATGTAAACTTCACTGATTTAGTAAATTTTATTGTTGCTAACATTTATTTGTTGATATTTTGTTTTAATTAATTTTTATGAATGGAATTACAATGGGTTTTGCACCATTGGAATGATGAGGATTGCCTAAAAATATTGAAGAAATGTTATGAGGCTAATCCAATCAATTGGAACGTAATAGTTTATGATGTAATTATCGAAGAAGAAGATGTTGCTAAAGAAGGATGTTTGAGGCATATGGGATTATTGTTTGACATAGGAATGATTATTTGGAAACAAGAGATAAATACTATCATCACAAAATCTATCAAAAAGAAAATGGGAAATGACACACTAGTTTTATGTGGTTTACATGAATAGGCAAAGTAATAGTAGTAGTTGTGTGTGACACACACCTTTTTTTCACCACGTAGATACTCTCCTTTTGCATTAGAGTTCCTTTTTGGTAATCTTGCACTTCCATTTTAGTAACCATTCTGATTGACAATTAACAATTCCTCTAGTATTTATGGTGGAATATTTCATAGATAGTTTGTGTAGTAAATTATCTAGTAAACGAAACCATACTGCCATATCTACTAATCATTGACTGAAAATCTGAGTGCAATATTGTACCATGACTTTTCTGTGAAGAATTTATTTGACAAGTTGATAGAGACACATGAATGGAAATGGTCATCTTGTTAAGTGTTCTTTTATGGAGTGATTGCTAATTTTTCTTTTCTTTATTTAATCTTTATCTTCAATGTAAGATATAACATCAATTAACATAGTATTTTCCACATTTTATCAAAGGATGGTATTGAGGGTGAATTTTTATGATTCCATGCAAATGATGGTATCTAGGGTGGTTTTTTTCTTCTTGAGGACACGAGTAACATGTATCCCTAAATGGGAGGAAATGGTGGAACACTACCTGAGTTTCGATTTCTATTGGGAAGCATATTTTTTATATTGAAATCCAATCTTGGAATTGCTATATACTTTTGCATAGTATATTATCTAAGTCTAATGCTTTTTGTTCCTATCATTTTGAGGATATAGATAAAGATTATTTTCGTTTGTGTCCTTCTGAAGATATAAATAAATATCATTGTCCTTTGAATGTTTTTCAAGGTTGTACAAACATCAATTTTATGCTAGCAATCATATGAACTTTGTTATGAGAGAATAATTAAAACATTTGGTCATTATAGATCATACTGATTGTGAAAAAGGGACACCCACCTAACCATAGGCTCCCTACTACACCAACTCTCATTGTAATAGAGTCCAACCTTAAGTTAAAACTATCAACCCACAAAGGTAATTTACCTATGGATGACTTTAACTCTCTTCACATAATCCAATTCTTCTATTCACAACCAAATTTTCATCTACAACAACACCAATCCATAACACTCTTTCGCATCAACTTGTAATCCAAGAAATGGGATCCGTTTCACCAATCCATAACACTCTTTCCCATCAACTTGTAATCCAAGTAATGGGATCGGTTTCCCCAATGAACAATCCATTATGCTAGTCCACTTTCCTTCACAGCTCCAACATACTATGATCAACAACATACTATGACTAACAATTTTCTCTATTGGAATTCCAAAGATTTTGACTTGTAGATAACTTTCACAATGGTAGTAACTATCATTACACATAGTGTTCATTACATTCATAAATATGGCATTATAAGTCAACATAATTTCTAGATCAATTTTATTGTTGCTTATATGGTCAATTTGTTGTGTTTTTGAATGAATACACTCTATATACTATCTATACTTACCTTACTGTATTTTTAAATAAAACAATTCATATTTATAATTTAAATATTCAATTAAATTAGATAACATATCACATATTTCTTTTTCTTTTTTTTGGGAGGGGTGGGACCCCCTTGGAAGAAGCTCGTATATATCAACATCAATTACATGTTACATCATAATTGCCTCATCAAACCCGCAATTTGAACCCATGTGTGGAGGTTATTCATGAACACTCCCAACCACCCACCATAACATCCACATACATATCACATATTTCTTCTATGCTACTCTTTCCTCTACTACAGTTTTAACATATAATACAATTATATTTTATTTCAATGTCAACATTATATATATAACTAAATAAACTATTTTAATATCTATATAACCTATTTCAAAAATATATATGTATAAAAATTCTAACTTGATAACAGTTAACTCCATTATTTGAGCTACCAAAATTTGCAATATTAACTTCATATTTTCAATGAAATCACAATTTCCTAAATACGTTAAAATTCTACCAACAACAATTAAGTAAATTATTTGACCCGCCAAAATTTGCAGTTTGCAGTCAAGAGGATAAGATTGCCCGCAATCCAGAAACAGGCCAAGTCTGCGTAGAGTCATCAAATGTGACTTAGTTCGCCCTCCACTCCATAGAACTCGCGATGGACATCGTACTCCCTTCCACTACGTTGCAATAACATTAATACATACTAATATTAATATTCATATTTTACTCTTATTTTGTAGTTATAATTAAAATATTTATTTATAATTAAAATATTTAATGGGTTAATATAAGTAAATTTTAAAAACAAAATCACATTAAAAATTTTGGACTTTTTAACCATCAACGTAATTCATGAGAAGATAAAATAACATGATTTTAATATTAATTATAAAAGTAAATAATCAAAAAATATATTTTTTCACTATATTATATATATATGATTTTTAAATCATTTCAATACTATACTTAAATAAAGGTTTCAATATCTTAATTATTTTATTTATTTGAATATCAATTTCAGATATATAAAGTTAAATAAATTATTTAATTCTACTTTAATTAATTATTTTCTATACCAATTTCATATATATAGTTCCATCCCCTACCTGGAACCACAAGGTTTGAATTTTCAATATTCATTCATTTTCTTTATTAAAGAGTATCTTCTTCAAAGCTTCATTACAAAAGTATTCTAATGTAGAAATAAAATAAGTAATTGAAATTGAAAATAAAAAGAATAAATTATTAAACATGTATAATTCATTTAATTTTATATCTAAATATAAAATTAATATGTAATTATTTTGTTTAATAATAATTTTTAATGCATTCATTTTAATTATTAATATAAAATCAATATTTAATTATTAATATAAATCAATATTTAATATTAATTTTTTTAATAGTAATATTTTTAATATAATTGATAAACAAAATATTTAATTGATTAAAAATATTTAAAGTTTAAATTTAAAAATGTGGTTGATAAATCAAATATTCTAATGTTTATGTTAAATAAAATATTTGAATGATACTCTCTCTCTATATAACATGAGTATAGATCCATCTTTACTATGGTTTTATTAACCTCATAAAGAGATCAAATCTCTTGATCTACAAATGCTTTTAAAATTTTTGCACTTTAAAAGATTTGAACCCTGTAGATGCTTATGATAGATTTGTGTTGGTTGTAAACAACATGGTTTCTAAATGTGACTACTAACTACTTATTGTTAGGTATCATAGTGTGTTTTGAACTGAAATATTTTGTAGTCATGAATTAGAAAAATGAATAATCAAAGTGAAAGAAAAAATTAGAGTTTAATATTCACAACTTCTATTTCATGTTAAACCTTGAAGGCTCATTGGAGCTAAATTTTCATAAATTATTGTTTTGATCATAGATTGTAAATTGCTTATATTATGTCAAATGAAGTATATATATATATATATATATAGAAAACCATGAAGTTGTTTTGTGAGAAACTATAGAAATGCTATGTTTTTTAAAATGTAGATAATTACTTAGAAGCAATAAAAGATTTTAACTTGGCATCACTTTTCAATAAATAGAATTACTTTATTATTTTTTTGTTATTAGCTAACCTTTTTTGGATTTGTGTGTTTCAGAATATGTCAATATTAATTTGTTTTAATTAAGGTTTTTATTTTTCAAATCCAGAAATCTAAATTCTTATGTAAACCTCTAATTTCCTAAAACCAATTTGCATTATAAAGTTATTAAATCATGTAGATAAATCAAAGATGTTATCCTTCAATCCAATTTTTTTTTGTTTCATTGATTATTTAGAATAACCTATAACAATCTCACTGTGCATGAGGAAAATGGTATCTATAGTTTTGGATTGGTGCTTCGAGAGCTACTTTTATAAATCAACCAACGATTCCATATTTTGAGGATAGTAGAGGTCTTATAAAAGTATAAAGAAAAATATATTTATATCACTGTCACACCCTTTTAATTAATCCATTTTTTTAGGCACTATGAGGTTATTGTTTTGGGAATATATTTCCAATAATTAGGATTAATATTATGTCTTTCTCAACACTAAGTTTCTAAGATGTGGTAAGATCAACACTAAGTTTCTAAGATGTGGTAAGATGTTTGATGTGATACAACCAAAATTCTAGGACTTTCTTTGAGCTTTAGTGACCAAGATTGTATAAACATATATGGATAGTGCTATAAAGGGATTTTTCTACAATGATGCATTGTATGGATTTATGATGATTATTTATTTTCTTTCATGATATATATTAGTAGGTTTCTGCACAACTTTGTGCATATCCATGTGACCTTTTACTTCTTATGCATGATTCTTCCTTACTTGTTAATTTATTTCTATGCTTAGTTGTTATGCATGGACTTGATGTTGATGTATATTGTTTATTTTTGTTGGGATGAGTTTCTTTTTACCTTGACAAAGTTTTTATATATGGTTAAACCATAAAAATTATAAAATTATCTAATAAGCACTGTTCAACATCATTTTATCACTAGAAAAAAACTTTAAAGAAATCAAACCATCAAATATTGAATTTATCTTCAACATCAATTATATAAAAAATTGAAAGAGAAGAGAGATATAAGGCTAAGCATTCAAGCTTTACTATGTGATTAGCACAAGCACAAATCCCAATTCTCCATTTTAAGTTGGATCTCTTCTAACCCTTGGTTTACATTCACATTAGAAAATCATAACCATTGTAATAAATTTATATTTTGGTTTCTTAGGCTTTACTTGGTGGAATCATTTATGTGTTATTCATCCTTTAGTTTTGTCAAGGAATTATTGTAAAACAATGGGTTCAACCCATTCACAAAACCAAGTTGTGATGTACAATAAAACATTCTAATATACTTAATCTTTTGTTAAGAGTCTTAAGGCTTCTTTTGAAGATTTCAAAGTTGGATATCATGTTAGTGTGACTTAAATTATAGCCAACCAACACTAGAAAAAAGACATTCAAAATTTGTTATGGTTGCATGTAACCATAAGGAACTCATTTTTTATCTTGTTCGGCATTCAAATTATTATCTCTTTCCTTCTAAAAAATGTAAAGTCTAATTGAAAATTATATTGTTAAAATATGAAGTAGACATTAAACGGTACAATTACTTGATAAGAAAGTTGAATTATCTTGTTCATCTACTTGAATTTAATTCTAGGTTTTCTTATCTAACCAACCTATCATTTTCTGCAAATTCATAGTGGGGGAGATTTGTTGTATAGATGTTTTGAAATATAATCAAAGGTATCAAACAATGAAATACTGATAGTTAATTTAAAATGAAAAAACACCAATAACTTGTAATTGCCATCTTTTTGACATTGATGAAATGCAATTTTCTAAAGGACCTTTTGAATTTACCTTAGTTTATTATAACTAAATTTTGAAATATTAGGGCAAGGTATTTCCTTTATATAAATGAATATATATGTTTAGATAGTTTTAATTAGAGGTACTCTAAAATGTCAATGATGGCTTGGTTGATATTAGAACCCATTGTTAACTAGTTGTGGTAAAAGTATTTCAGTAGCCATAAGTAAAATTAGTCATAGGAAGTAACATAATTGTATCCCAACTTTAAAGAGATAAAGTAATTTAAAGTAGAGTGTGGGGATGTCCTATCATTCTTACACTCTTTTAAATATTTCAATACATTACTCAAATAAACTACTAAAATGTCTTTTGTAATTAATTTTCTTCAATGTCAACTTTATATATATATATATATATATATATATTCAATTTTAACTATTATAAAATATTTAAATGAAGAAATAAAAAGGTGCAAATGTTTTTTAATATTAAGAGAGACAATTGTGATTTATTGATAGTTATTATTATTTTAATAATAATCAATGTGAGTGATAAATAAAATATTTTAATATGTAATGCTAAATAATATTGATATGCATAATGTTAAAAATTTGCTCCATAACTAAATAATTCTATGTTAGATAAAATATTTCAATGTTAATATATATAATCGATATAAATTCATGTTAACCATTGACCTATTAAGGGTAGAGAGAGACCAAATCTCTAGATGTGATAACCTTATTTTAATTTTTTCAATCTAAAAGGACTTTGCACCTCAAGGGATTTGATTCTTCTCTATCATTGCTACATCTATGATTAAGATGGATCTATACCAGTTCTAGCTTTATGGGGCTATGGTTTGAATTCCTTCTTGATCAAAACCATTATATTTTCTTCTAAGAAAAATTTAGAGATAAGAAATAAAATTTTAAGTCTTTTTTCCATCTGTGCCACCTCTCTCTCTCTCTCTCTCTCTCTCTCTCTCTCTCTCTCTCTCATATATATATATATTATTATATATATTAATATATATATTATATATATATATATAGATATATAATATATATATATATACGTATATTCCATTTTCTATCTAAATACTATGGTTTGTTTGAGTCATATTGAAAATAAAATAAAAAATATTGTTTTCAACAGTGTTAAGAAACCCATGGTTATTTAACGCTTCATTTGGTGACTACTCTTGTACTATGGAGATTTTCTTTTATGTCCCATACAATTAAGGAAAATGAAGTATATTATCATATACAAAGTTGTTTTATAATAATAACAAAATTCTATATTACTGAAATTAAAATATTTAAATATTATGACTAACTATAAACAATTATTCAATACAAATTTCAATTTTAAAATATTTAAATAATTTAAAATCATATTTTAGAATATTTTCACTTAAATTCAAATCATAATAATATTATTTTGATATTTCTTATTGACATCTAATATCATCGTTGGTCATTTCATTCACATTATTTAGCGTTAACCTTTTAGCATAATTGTTAACGTGGTGGCCTCCAAATTCAATTTGACCTTCTTGATCATCCTCTCACTACAAGTCTCTATTGTATTTTCTAATGTAATGTCAATGACCCATCACACAAGAAGGTCCATGACATAATGTATTATGGTGGGGGGACATTTATCCTATTTGAGTGACTTCATGGAGTATTACATCAACTTATCAATGTGAACTCCTACAAAAAAGTACTTCTCCTCATGTATATGAACAATGATGTGGTATGGATACCCTGCAACCAAAATCACACATGTATCAACTGCCTTGAATATAAAAAATAAAAAAAATTCCTGGAAATTCATCCTCTAGTATGAGTGTAAAGTGTGCAAATCTGAAGTGCAAAGTCATGTGTGAATATGGGGCATGCCTCTGAAGCCCTTTCCAGTATCACCCCTATGAGTATCCCACCCACAAATACACACACACACACACACACAAATTTATGATATGAAAAAGGGAAGCCTTTGACAATTAGGCACTTAAGACTATCCCTCGAGAGCTTAACACATACATAATAGCTAATAGGGATGCCATTGAATCTATGTTGAATATTGGTTATCCTCATCTCACTTATGAAACACATATATATGTGTATGAATATATGTTAACAAGAATGTCCTCAACACTCAACTTTAACAACCTATCCCTCCTAAGGTGTGTGTGTTTGTTTGTGTAAGGAAAACTCAACACATGAATTTGTTGGCCTATCCCTCCTATGTTTGTCAACACCCTTTCTCGAGACAAAATTTGAGCTATCTCTCCTGAGCTTTCAAAAATATGCACATATACAATTATTTACAAAGGGATTCCCTAAATCATCATAATTAAGAATAAACCAATAAAGAAGCCATAGTTGATTATCATAAGCATGACAGAGTTACAACGACCATCAAGTCAACCACAAAAATTTTCATTTATCATTTAAGAAATCATTCAATGAATAAGAATATTCCCATTAACAACAAATACCATAAGACAACAATACAACATGAAAGCGAAAAAAATCATTCACAACAGCATACATAAACCACTTCTCTTGACTTATAGATGCATCTATCAATTGAGATATGGACTCTAACTCTCCACTGAACCTTAGATTGGCTACACTACTAGATTTCATGTAGTTAATCACCTCCAATCCAAATCCACATTCTGAGGGAATCTATAGTCAGTATCAACTAGAATTCATAATAATCTTTTGGGAGATTAGAGTCATTGACAAGGTGTTTTATCAATTCACACACTTCAAATAATTGTAGGTCTCCTATAGTTCCTTATTTCTATGTGGTTTGTCAGCTTACTTGAAAAGCTCTAACTGTATCAATAACTCTTAGCTAGCACACATAGATTTATCATTTCTTCTAGTAAACACCCCACAAATGCTAGCATGTTGGGTGGTTTCATAGCATGTTTGGCGGGCACTAAGGGGTTTATCAACTTGCTTTGCAAGCCCTTAATGGTTCATCATCCACACATGAAGCACCATTAGCCATGACTCTCCTATGAGTACTTCAATGACTTATCCAAGCCTATACATTCAAAATCCATGGCTTCATAAATTTCACACAAGAAATCCCATTCCCTCAACCTCAATAACATTTTCTAGTGCTTAACATTCAGTTCAAAAGATTGTTCCACCAATGTTTCTTCTCCTCTACTATGCTCTATAGATTTCTAGCCTTCAATTGATAAAGCCCCCCTCTCCCCATTTCATTCCCATGTTGTTTTTATTATGTTCCCTTTCCTTCACATGATCATTTCTACTTCCCCTTATTGCTCTCATTCCCTCAATATGGGAGATCTGTGGGCTTCCATTGGAAATATTTTTCTAGTTGTTAACTGACATGTGTGGGTAGTTATTCTATCCCATCACCACTTGAAGCTCCTCTCGGATCATGGATGTGTGTCCCTTTTCCATAAATTTTATTGAAATGAGACTTTATTTATATTTTTAATAACACATTACAAATATTGGGGATGTATGTCAAGGGTGTTACAGTTTATTTATGTGTTATTGGCATTTCTTGCGTGAATGAGTTAGTGATATGTAGGAATTACTATTTCTAATATATTATTTTATTTACGATCATTATACTAGTTATGATAGTAAAGTCTATAGAAATGAGCTTGAATTCACTTTCATTTGGAATTTAAATGAATTGGAATATAGAGGAAATCGATGATATTTATGGGTAATTGCATTCTTTCATTGTTAATGGCATGATTTCCCTTTTTTTTGGCTTTCCCCATGGGGATTTGGATCTTGAATTTCATGGTTTACATAATACTTCATAACATGTTGATTGCGAATTGATCTACCTCCTTTGGCTTACACTTTTTGTGTTAACTTCATGTTGCATTTTCTTAATTTTTTTTACATACTATAAGAGATTTCATGAAATTTAATAGTGAAATCCAAAAATGTAATTTATGGGGTAAAAAGGTCATCTTGTATTTTTTTCTATAATATTTCTTCTAGGGGGTTCCAGAGGTTGAAACTTGGATCATACTAAAGGGAAATTCCATTGATCATTTGTCTCAATTTTTAAATATTGGTTCACTATAATTTTTGGATATATGATACGAGAAAATTAGGGTTCCTAAATTCTTCTTCAAATAAGTCATCTTTGTGTTTTTTATATAAATTTTTCTTTGGAGGACGCAAAGGCTAAAACATAGACCATAGTGAGGGGAAATCATGTTGATCATTTAATTCAACTTTTTTATCTTGATTCACTATATACTCATAATTATTCTCTAAGAAATTTTAGCTTCATCGATGAGCTTGAAAAAAGATTATTTTGGAATTTTCACTATAATTTTTCTTTTAGGCAGTTTGAGGGGCTAAAACCTAAACCATAGTTAGGGAAATATTGAGGAAATTATGGTAGATATTCCATATTTCAGATCTCTATATTTTTACAGTTATTCCTTGATGAAGCTAGTTCTCCTAAATTCTCCTAAAATAAGACCTAAAAATATGTTAACCTCGTATTCTTTCCATAAATTTCTTTATGAGGCATTACATACCATGACATTTGGAGGAGATAGAGAAAATGCCTCAAGGAACCTATGGTAGAAATTTCATATTTTGGTCCTTTATATGTTTTAAGATATATTATATGAACATTAGGGTTTGAGTGTAGTAAACATTACATAACAAATGTTTGATGAAATGGCCCAACAAAAATTAGTTTTGTGGATGGTGATTAAATAATGTGATGGAACCCAACCCACGCACCATTATATAACTTAAAACAAAGTCTATTCGGCACTATTGATTAAGTCAGATTTGGTTTATGATTAGGCTTTTAATCACTATTATAATCAATGGATATTTTCTGTGGTGGTTGCAATTTTTTATTAAGGAGTGTAAATATGACAGCTGACCTGTCCTGCCTCGATCCTTGTTTCCCGCTTGCTCATTACGGAAAAACCCTTTGGCATTTTGTCATTTTGACAATTCTATTCTACTATGAGAGCTCTGCGAGGGTTTCTATGGTGATGGTCTATTTTGGTTCTATCTGCAAATGAATGTTGAACTACAGGCTTGCCTGTGCTGTTGGCAACTATGTTCTTTGTTGTGTGGTCCTTTCACGTGTTCTAGAGGTTGGTTTATTCATTTTTCTTGGCAAAATTGGTTATTTCATCTTCTCGAACATGGAATCGATCCCAGGTTGGTCCTGTCTGGTTTCCAACCATTACTGTCCTGCTGTTTGTTACCTTGCTATGGCTCTACTGCTAAAATTTTGTGTTACTGTCTTCATATGCTCAGGTTACAGGCACGATGGCTCACTCTGCTATGTCTTCTCAGGTAATTCATCTTTCCATGCTTTACCTCTACTTTTTCCTGGTTCAAATGCTAACAATGTTTGCTCCTTTTGTCTCAGGTAATTTCCATGTTCTGTGGCTCTGTGGCATATGGTTTCTTGTTCAAACACACTCCCAGGTAAGGTTTTGTTCTCCCTTGCATGTACTATATCTCTACTTCTTTTCTTTTATGAGAGGTTTTATTGACAATCGCCTGTTCTGGCTACATAGGTCAAGATTTCAACCTCGGGTGTGGATGGATTCAACTCTTTGGTTTACCAAACCCTTCGGTGCTTTTCTGATAGGTTCTGTCACCATAGACTTGTAGGGTTGTAAATATGGTTTATAGTTTCTAGTGGCCACACCTCAACGTTTGTTTGCTTGGCTCTTGTTTGTGTTGTTATACGACCTCGGTTCACCCCTATTACTGTTCCAGTTTTGTAATTCATTTTGGTTGATACTTATAGTTGGATACAAGGGTTTGTTCGATGTCAAACCCTCGACTAGGGTTTGTTCTGTCTCATGGTCGTTACTTCTTTTTTTTTTTACAGTAATGTAATATCGAACTCTTAAGTAATAACAATTATATTTTTGTTTATGTTTCGTTGAAAATGAAAAGAAAGGGTTTTGAATAGACTGTCACGAATTACCTATGTTTGAGGTTTTTCCAACTGATATTCAGGTTCTGGTTTCCTTGTTTAATTGGTTTGTTGTATTGATTTCTTCTGGCCATGGGCTTGTTCATTGATTGTCCATTCTGGTCTTGGAAACTTGAATGCGTTCGAGAGTACTATGTTCCTTAAGAGAGGAAAAAAATGTAAAGTTGTATGCCTGCACTTTATTTGTCACTTCTGAATTGTTTAATGATTGAGAAATATAGATACACAGTATGAAGAAAATGTTACAGATGGATGGATAATAAACTTGTTCTCTGTCGTTTATTACTATATGCAAAATGCTGAACCTTGTCAGTGATTTTCGATGTTACATTTATGTTCTCTATCTATAGTTACTTCAACTGTGTAGTTACTTTTTCAGTTGTAATTATTATAGTTACATAACTATTCAAGTATTCGGTTCTGCCTATATGGAAAGATTTTACATTGGACACATTTGTCCTTTTCCTTTAAAAATGACAGAATAATTATTAACCCATTGTTGATTAAAGATAGACAAATAAATGACCCTAACCAACCAAACTATCCTTGACTAATACTGAGATTAAAAATAAAAACAAAGTCCTACATCCTACTTTGATAAACTGAACATAAAGAAAACCAATATGCTAATAACTCTCCACCCTAGCAATGACCAACAACCGGTGATGGTGCCCTAGCTAGATGCTCCTGCATCAGACTCCTAGGGTAGAAAAGAAATTGAGACTCTGGTCCATGAGCTCTCGATTGAAGAACCAACCTACTCAATTTGCCTGCCATTAAGTGATGAACTGTCCTCAATAGGATGGTTCTTCCTTTTGAACAGGTATTGTAGATATTCCTTCCGCCGAGTTCGTTTGGCCACCTGAGTGTCAAGGATTCTCTCGATCTCGGGAGGCTGAATGTAAGGCATTTGTCTCATCCAAGTTTCTCCTCCATCCTAGGTATTCCATGTAAGTAGTATGGTTCTGTCTTCTTCTTCTGGGTCAACAGTGTAAGGAAACAGGTTTGCCACATTAAAGATGGGTGAAATGCCTATCCTTGGTGGTAGTTGTATCTCATAGGCATTTGCTAAAAATTTCTGGAGGACTTTGTAGGGGCCTATCTTCTTATACTTCAGCTTATTGTATGCACCTCTATGGAAGCGATCCTTGCGTAAATGCACGAGGACTTCATCTCGCACATTGAACTATAGTTCCCTTCTTTTCAAATATTCTTGCTGCTTATACTTTTGGCCGTCCTGCTAAAATTTAATTTTCACCTACTCATCCAAATCTCTCATCGCATTAGCGAAATATTCTCCCTCTGAGCTTCACCTTTCTTTCTGTCCGAGATCTAGCAACTCATGCACTCTATGAGGATGCATGCCATACAAGATCTAAAATGGACTATAACCTATGTTGTGATTAGGCGAGTTTTTATAAGCGAACTCTTCCTAGGCAAGCACTCGATCCCACATCCACGAATTCTCACCAATCAAGCTTCGTAATAGGTTTCCTAGACTTTTGTTTACCACCTTTGTTTGTCTGTCAGTTTGCGGGTGATAAGCAGAGCTGTAACTCAACTGTGTGTCCATCTTCTTCCATAGGGTGTGCCATAAGTTCCCTGTGAACTTCACATCCCTGTGTGAAATAATAGACTTAGGCAACCCACGTAGCCTAACAATATCTGTGAAGAAGAAGTGGGCCACATGAGTGGCATCACTGGTTTTTCTGCAAGGGATAAAATGTGCCATCTTTGAGAATCTATCCATTACTACCATCATCGAGTCATAACCCCACTGTGTCCTAGGTAGACCCAAGACGAAGTCCAAGTTGACTAAGTCCCACGGTCTTATTGGAATAGGTAATGGTGTATATAGTCCCATGTTCTAACTGTGACCCTTCGCTAACTGCCACACTTTACATCTAGTCACAAATCGTTGTACATCCCTTCACATCTTTGGCCAAAAGTAGAAATGACTGAGCTGCTCGACTGTCTTGTCTATCCCGAAATGTCTGGCTAGACCACCACTGTTCTTCTCCTGAATAATGTTCTCTCTCATCGAGTGGTCAGGAATGCATAAGTGTCCTCCTCTAAACAGTATCTTCTCTTGCAAGTTGTAGTCCAACCATGGATTCTTATCTCTCACCAAGGGATTCTGACATGCCTCATAGGCCTCCTTAAAATCTATGTCAGTCTGGTATAAATCTTTCCAATGCTCAAAACCCAACACTTGTACAACACTCTCCTGCAAAAGTAAGGCTCTCCGACTCAATGCATTCGCCACCTTGTTGGCCTACTCGCTTATGTGTTTCAACACAAAGGTGAAACTCTGCAAATATTCTATCACATACTATAGTGTAGAATTATCTGAAAATAACACAAATTTGTTTCCCACCAAATAGTGTCTCCAGTGCTTCAATGCCTAAATGATAGCATAGAACTCCTTATCGCAGGATGAATATTTCTGCCTACTTTCATTTAACTTCCCGCTAAAAAATGCAACAGGTTAATCCACCTAGTTGAGTACAGCTCCAATAGCCGTACCGCTAGCATCATGACGAACCTGAAAGAGCTTTTCAAAATTTGGTAATCTCAGGATCGGTCTCTCTATGATCTTCTTCTTTAGTAGCTGAAAATTCCTCTCTGCTGCATTAGTCCATTGAAAAGGCTGACATGCCTTTTTAATAGTGTCCAACATAGGTGCACAAATTTCGCTAAAATTTCTTATGAATTTCCAATAAAAACTCGCCAGTACATGAAAACTACGTACCTCAAACAAAATTTTTGATGATGGCCAATTGACTATCGGTGCAATCTCCTTCGGATCCATATTCAACTCATTTTATTCTATTACGAAGCCAAAATCAATCAACTATTTTTGCAGAAAAGTACACTTTTTTAGATTTATCAGCAACTTGTTTTGCTGCAATTTTTCCAGCACTTTCCGAACATGTCGAGGGTGTTCCTCCCTTGTCTTGCTGAAATCAGTATGTCATCCAGGTAAACTATCACAAATTTTCTGATGTATTCTTTCAACATTTCTTTCATTAACAACATAAATGTAATGGGCTCATTGCTCAGTCCGAATGGCATAACCAGCCACTCATGCAGTCCCTCGTTAGTCTTGAAGGTTGTCTTCTAGTCATCCCCCTCTCAAATTCGGATCTGATGATACTCGCTCTTCAAGTGTATCTTAGAAAAATATGCTGCCCCACTTAGGCAATCCATCATGTCCTCCATCCGTGGCAGTGCAAACCTATATCTGATGGTGATTTTGTTAATGGCCCTCAAGTCTGTGCACATCCTCCACTTTCCTCCTTTCTTGGGAGCAAGAACCGTTGGAATCGTGCAAGGGCTCAAAATCTCCCTTATCAATCCTTTGTCTAACAGTTCCTGCACTTGCTTTCTAATCTCCTCATTGTCTTTGAGGATCATTCGATATTCTGCCTTATTTTCCTAGCTTGCTCCAAGTATGAAGTTAATATGGTGACTTATGCTTCTTTTTGGGGCAGTTTATCTGGCAAATCATCCACCACTATGTCCATAAACTCCTGCAACATCTGCTGAATTTCTGGGGGTAAACTTGACACTTTTGTATGCAGAAACACCATTTTCACTCTCCTTACAATAGTATAGCTCACCTCACTGTCCTCAATTTGCTTCAGAAACTGTTTTCCACTCATTAACAATACTCTTGTCTCACTTGTCCCTATTGTTTCTTCTTCCTTGATGGGCACAAGTGTGTGCTTGATCCCATCCTTGACAAACTTATAGCAGTTTGTTTGTCTGTCATGTACCACCTTTCTGTCGTATTGCCATGGCCTGCCTAGTAGTATGTGACATACATCCATTGGCATTATGTCACAAATGACCTTATCCTTATATCTGGCTATTTGAAACTCCACCTTGCTTTGCTCATCTACCAGCAACTGATGGCCTTTTTGCAGCCATGAAACTTTGTAAGGGGTGGGATGTTTCAACCACTTCAATCCCACCTTTTCCACCATCTTTGTGGCCACCAAGTTATCTTTAATACTATTGTCAATAATTAGCTTATAGCACTTACCATGTGACTTACAAAGTATTTGAAACAAAGCTTTCCGCTGCATTTGTTCGATGGTTTCTTTGGCTAGTTTCAAAAACAACTTGTTCAAAACTAGGGCTTCCCCTGTCTATGGAGCGTTTTCTGCTTCTTAGGGAGGTGCCTTTGCTTCTTCTAGTTGTGCAACATATGCACCCCTCTGTCCAGGTTGGTCTACCTTAGGACACTCAAATGATATGTGTCCCCACTTATGACACCTGCAACATTGATAACCAGCTCCTCTACCTCAGCCATTTCCCCTACCTCGCTGATACGGTCTACCTCCTCTTATGTTGTCCCCTTTTTCTGTTGTTTCGGAAGCTTTAGAACTGCTGCCTTCCTCATTACTGCTAGCAGTTCACCCTCTTCCATAGGAATTGCCTCTTCCACTGCTTGTTCCTCCTCCTCTCCTGGCATTTTTCTTTCTAGTAATTTTCTCTTCGGCTTTCATAACACTCTGATATGCTTCTTCAATGTTCTTTGGAGAAAGAATACTAATTTAATCTAAAACTTCTAGCCTTAAACCATTTACATAACTGGTTGTCTTCTCCAGGGTATCCTCTGTATAACTCGCCCTTAAGTTCACTAGGTAGAACTCCTCAGTATATTCCCTCACTGTCATCGCCTTTTGCTTCAAATTCTGCACTTGCCTGTGTAGTGCAATCTGATAATCTTTCGGCAGAAATCTACCCTTAAACTTGGCCACCATCCTTAACTAGTTTTCAATCAAAAACTTGTTCAATCTCCTTCTCTCTGTTTGGACACCGTCCCGCCACAGGGCTACATGTCCCTTCAACTTTGTCGCAACGAACTTAACTCTGCGGTCTTCACTGACCTCCTCATACTCGAAATACTTATCCAACTCACTTATCGAGTCCAACAAAACCTTTGTGGATAGGTTATCATCATAATTTTGGATTTTTCGTTTGGGTTTACTGCTTGCCATTAAGATTGATCTCAACAGTCTCATTTCTGGGCCCTCTCCATCTGATCCATCTTTTGTTGATACAACTTCCTCCTCGCTATCGTCGCCTATCTCTAGATCCCTTCTTCTCCCTGCGTCAAATGCCTCCAAACTGGTAGTAAGAATCCTAATCTCCTCTCTCAGTCCTTCCTCTACTATCCTTCGAACACCTCTGCCATGACCTCACCTTCCTACCTCCATTTCTCAAACTGACTTTAAAAACTTTTCTCTGATACCACTATGATGGAACCCAACCCATGCTCAAATGTATAACTTAAAACAAAGTATATCCAGCACTATTGATTAATTTTGATTTGGTTTATGATTAGGCTTTTAATCACTATTATAATCAACAGATATTTTCTATGGTGGCTCCAATCATTTATTGTGGAGTGTAGATATGACAACTGACCTCTCCTGCCTCGATCCTCATTTTTTGCTTGTTCATTACGGCAAAACCCTTTGGCATTTTGTCATTTCGACATTTCTGTTCTCCTATGAGAACTCCATGAGGGTTTCTATGGTAATGGTCTGTTTTGGTTCTATCTACAAATGAATGTTGAACTACAGGCTTGCCTGTGCTGTTGGTGACTATGTTCTTTGTTGTGTGCTTCTTTCACACATTCTAGAGGTTGGTTTATTCATTTTTCTTGGCACAATTGGTTATTTCATTTGCTCGAACATGGAATTGATCCCTGGTTGGTCTTGTCTGGTTTCCAACCATTACTGTCCTGTTGTTTGTTACCTTGCTACGGCTCTGCTGCTAAAAATTTTTGTTACTACCTTCGTATGCTCAGGTTATAGGCACGACTATGCCTTCTCAAATAATTCATCTTTCCATGCTTTACCTCTATTTTTTCCTGGTTCAAATGCTAACAATGCCTGCTACTTTTATCTCATGTAATTTCCGTGTTCTGTGGCTCTATGGCATGCAATTTATTGTTCAAACACACTCCCAAGTAAGGTTTTGTTCTCCCCTTGCATGTCCTATATCTCTGCTCATTTTCGTTTATGCGAGGTTTGATTGACAGTGGCCTATTCTGTGTACACAGGTCAAGATTTTGACCTCGAGTGCGGATGGCTTCAAATCTTCAGCTTACCAAACACTTCGGTGCTTTTCTGGTAGGCTCTGTCACCGTAGACTTGTAAAGTTGTAAATAGGGTTTATAGTTTTTGGTGGTCGCGCTTCAATGTTCATTTGCTTGGCTCTTGTTTGTGTCGTTATATGACTTGGGTTCATCCCTGTTACGGTTCTAGTTTTATAATTTGTTTTGGCTAATACTTATAGTTGGATATGGGGGTTTGTTTGGTGTCAAACCCTCTACTAGGGCCTATTCTGTCTCATGGTCGTTACTTCTTTTTTTCTTTACAGCAATGTAATATCTTTTATTCTAAATTAAACTATTCTATTATATACATAAAGCCAAAGTACATTTACGTTCGAGCTGTCTGTGAGATCCATCTGCCATAGATAATGGCAAAATGGATCAACCAGGTGTAGCCAGGAGAAAGACTACCTGTTGCATGTGTTTGTGACCCAAACAAATTCCCACACAGGGGAGAACCAAATTGACATTCTTGCCCAGCTACAAAACCAGAAGACCGAACCCAAATGACCCAAAAAAATCCCACGCAGGGGAGAACCAAACTGACATTCTTTCCCAACCACAAAACCGAGGACCGAACCCAAAAAATAACCATCACTTCTGCACAATGTTGGAAGAATACCTCTAAGACAAGTTGACATAAATAAACAAGATGACACGTGGACATCCAGAGACATATGGATAGAGAGACAAGTGAACCAGAACCACCTCCAAGCAGCAAAACCTGAGACTTTACGGCGAGCTATTCCTCCGACTCCTCCTCCACAATTGGACATGGTCCATATTCCTCCTCGTCCTACACCTTGCCTTCTGTTACCACGACCACTTCAGGTTGCTGCTTGCTTCTTTCCAGTTGTGGGTCTGGAAATTCCGCATCTTTCCCTTGTCATCCTGGTGCAATTCGGCTTCTTTGGCCTTGTCCCTCGGAGGAACGAACTCAGGCAGAGCACTGGAGCTGCCCTCGTCCACAGCTTCATCGATGAACAGAACGGAGATGTGGGCATTTATGCGCAGACGGTTTAGGTGGCTATCGAAGGAGAATATTGCGGAGCCAAAGAAAGGAGAAGATGAGGTCCCAGGAGAGCTTGCCTCCATGATTTGGCTCGGCCTGATAGGATTGGTGGTTTCAGAGCGTGGGCATTGGCAGAAACAGTGGCAATGAGGGCAATGGCAAGGTGGATGGGTCTCCGCTTCAGTAGAGTGCCGTGAAGTCCCTCCTCTGCTAGTGTTGTGACGGCTCAGTCGCCTCTGGCACTCTCGAACCATATTGACAGGGTAATGCAGAGCATAAGCAACCTGAACTAGCAGGCCCGGGCATGAACAGAACAGAACAGGTCCTGAATTAACAAGAACCAGCAGCTGAATGAGAACTCTGGATTCTGGCCAAGTGTGGACAGGGATGCCAGGGCGGCCTCTGTTTATAGAGCTCCCTGCTCTTCCTCGGAGGTCGCCCGCCATTAAGGTGGCCATCAAATCTATAGCAGAGCCGATCCTAGCAGTGTAGTCAAGTGAGGTCGGGGCGTTAATGCGCCTAGGCTGCCGTCCTTTGGCTATTAAATCTGCCTTCCAGGAGAGACCTACGCCACTGCGTTCCAAGTCGCCTCGGCGCATGGTCGGCATGTGGCCGCCGTGAGACCACCGTCCCATCACCTGCATATGTCTAGTTGGCACCTGCATCCAGGGGGTTGGCATCGTTTTGGACCAGGTGATTGCATTCCTGAGCTTGTGCATGATTCTTTAGAATATCTAGAGTTCCTGCCTGTAGGGTGAGCTCACTTTCCACGCCAATGTTGGCCATGAAATCTGCTACTTTGTTGCCTTCTCTTCTTGTGTGATTGAAGGTGATGGCTTTGTTATTAGATAGTTATTGCTCCAATGCTTCCAGTCTTGCTTCCGACCTCGATCTCGTGGCAATTTTCTTTGCATGTGAGCCATTCAGGAGGTGCTTAGCCATGTTCATCAGGATTTGGGAGTCTCCTTCTACCTCTAGAGGGATGAAGTTTTTTTGCGAGAAAGAATGAGTCCTTGCCAGAGACCTTCCAACTCAGCCGAGTTATTTGTTTCCCATCCAATATTTCCATAATAAGTCTGAAGAGGCTTTCCCTCATGGTTTCTAATTATTCCACCGTATCCCACTTTCCCAGGATTGCCTTTCGAAGCCCCATCAAAATTTAGTTTGAAGGAGTGCTCAGGTGGGGCAGTCCAGGAGATCTGGCCAGTTCTGCAGCTATTGTGCTGTGTTATATTGTAGAACTGCTTGGGAAGTTGTAAGTTCCAGTTTTCTTAGATGGTTTTCTCATTGTCTTGATTTGGAAGATCTTCCTTGTTCCATGATCTAAGCTTCAAGGTTTCTTCTAGATTCCCACAAACCTTTCACCAGATAACATCAATAGAAGAGTATTGATCTTTGAATATCCTTTTGTTTTGTTCTTTCCAGACATTCCATAGAAGCAATCCAGGAAGAATGCGCCATAAGTGATTGAGAAGTTCACATTTGTATGGATGCATTGGCCAATGTATTAATGTATTTGTTATGTCATTTGGAAGCTTGCACCTTCTTTGACTTCTGAAACTTGCCTTCTCCCATATTTGGTTGGCTAAGGGGCAGTCATCCGGAAGGTGTTGAGTAGTTTCCTCTTGAGATTTGTAGTTAACACACATGGAGGGGCCATGATAGTTTCTTCTTCGGAGTTTCTCCCATGTTAGAATGCTTTGTGTCCAACCAGCCATAAAAAGAGAGAAACTTTGGGCCAAAATCAAACCTCCAAATTTTGGACCATATTGGGTTTGAAGGTGTGGGGTCTGTGCTTACTATTTTGTAGGATTCTGCAGTAGTGAATGCCCCTTTAGGCCTGTAGCCCCATCACAGAATGTCTTTGTCCTCTAAGTATCTAATGCTTCTTCGTCTTAGCTCTTCTCCCAATTCGACTGTGAAAGGATATGCCTCGTTCCTAGTAAGCTGGATACCTTTCTTCCACTCTCGGTATCCTTGCTCTTGTTCCTGTTCCCAATACTCCCATATTTTGTTCTGTTGTTGGGCCACGTCAGTGTAGTTGGGAGGGATATGTAGGAGTCCATTTATCTTTGGCATTTGGTTCAAGGCATCCATCCAGAATCTTGCAATTTGGCCATTTCGAACTTCCCAAAAACTGTGTTGCTGAATCAACTGGAAGTGTTGTCTAGCCGCGTTCCATATCAGCAAGCCCTGGATGCTAGGAATGTATCTTATGAGTTCCTCCTATGGCCTGTTGTTGGCATACTTAGTGGTCCAGATGGTAGCCCAAGGTTTTTCCGGTGAGGAGAGCCATTGCCACCATAGTTTAGCACTCATGATTGCATTGTTGTGATTAGGGTCTCTTAGTCCAATACCTCCTTTTTCCTTGGTTGTGCAAATAGTGGTCCATTTTACCAGTGCCCATTTACGATTGGTAGATGTATTTCCCTAGAGGAAACCCCTTTTTAAGTCTCTCAGTCATTTTAGGAACCATTTGGGGGCAGCCAAGATTGAGAACAGATAAAGCGACATTGCCTGTAGTATTGCTTTTATAAGCACCACTCGACTGGCAATGTTCAGGGATCTATATGTCCAGAGGTTGACACACATTTCAAGCTTTTCCAGGAGCCTTCGCCAGACGGAGTGCTTGATTGCTGAGGCTGTAAGGGGGGCGCCAAGGTAGTTGGAAGGAAGAGTAGCAATGGGGAAGCCCATGATTCTAGCAACAACAAGCTTGACCACTGGCTGGGTGTGAAAGAAGAAGATTTGCGATTTAGACTTGCTGATATTTGTGCCTGAGGCCTCAGAGAAATCATTGAGCAGGGATTTGAATCGGAAGGCCTCCTGTACGGAGGGATAGTGGAAGAGCATGTTGTCATCAACAAACTGTTGGTGTGTTATTTCAGGGGAGTTGTGAATGGAAAGACCTTTGAGCTACTAAGAGATACGGGATTGCTTGATGAGGCGACCGAGGCCTTCAGCCATCAGCATGAAGAGAAAGGGGGAGAGGGGATCGCCCTGCCTAATTCCCCGGGAGGGCCTGAAGGGATGTGATGGGTAGCCATTAATAATAATGGAGAAAAAGGAGGAAGATAGAAGACTCATAATCCATCGGACCCACATATGGGAAAATCCAAAAGCATTAATCATTTTTTGTATATAGGTCTAGCTGAGTTTGTCAAAAGCCTTGGAAATATCCAACTTTAGAATCATACTTGGCTGCCTAGTTTTCTTGAGAGAGTGAATGATCTCGTGCGTGAGGATTATACCATCGAAAATTTGTCTGCCTTCAACATAACCCGACTGTTTAGGAGAGATAAGCATAGGTAGAAGAGGTTTCAGTCTGTTGGTTATTACTTTAGAAATCACTTTGTAAATGACATTACATAGAGCAATTGGTCGAAATTTATCAGGCGCAGTAGCCTCCTCTTCTTTTGGGATTAATGCTAAGAAATTAGAGTTGAGAGACGGTAGCAACCAGTGAAGAGCTCTTGATTCCTCCACAACCTCCCAGACCTCGTTACTTATCATGTCCCAGAAAGAGTGAAACAAATTTGTGGTGAAACCATCTGGACCTGGAGCTTTGCCCTCTTTGAGTTGAGACATAGCTGTATCCACCTCATGTGTTGAGATATGTTTTAGGAGTAGTTCATTGTGCTCCTCAGTTATGAGTTTTGGCACATGTTAGATGATTCTAAAAATTGTTGGTCCCCTGTCCGTGTTCTGCTCTTGGTGAACCTCCTTGAAGTGTGTTAGAAATTCCTTCTCAATTTCCTCCTGCTGTTCAATTCTTGTTCCATCTTGCTTTTGGAGGAAGGGAATATTGTTGTGCATTCTACGTTGCACTGTTGTTCTGTGAAAGAACTTGGTATTCCGCTCTCCCTCTTTTAGCCATCTGATTCTAGATTTCTACTTCCATAGTATCTCTTCCTGCTTCTGTCTTTCTTCCAGCTATTTGTGAATGCTTTGCTCTTCCGCCAGTGTATCCGCGGTGTGACATTTTGTGATTATTCTTTGGTGAAGGTTGGCCAAGTTTTTCATTGGGTTCTGTTGCTCTTTGAAGATGTTGCCAAAGATCTCCACATTCCAACGTTTTAAGTGATACTCGAGATTTTTTAATTTATGTTGGAATTGATACATTTTAGATCCTTCTGGTGGTGTAAAGGCTTTCCATGTGGATTGGACGAAGTCCTTAAAATCCGGGTGGGTGAGCCAGAATCCTTCAAAGCGAAAAGGTCGCCCTGTGACATTGCGTGGACGTTGCCATTGAAGGGAGATCGGCCAATGATTCGATCCTGAATGGGGAAGGACCACTGCCCTAATATCTCCTCCTATCTGGATCCAGTTGTCTGAGACAAGGAATCTGTCAAGTTTAGAAGCTATTTGGTGTTTTCCGATTCTTCTGTTGCTCCAGGTATATTTACCATTTCAGAATTTCATGTCAATGAGAGAGGTATTATTGATGAAGTATTTGAAGCTATTCATTTCCTGGTCCAATCTGTTTCTTCCACCCAACTTTTCCTCCAGCTTGGTGATCATGTTGAAGTATCCTCCTGCAATCCATAATGGGTGTATTCTGTGGCTGTTCAAGGTTTCTATAGTGTTGAGTAGATCTGCCTTTTTCCTTGCATCCTGTGGGAAATAGACATTGGAGAGGAGCCCATGCATATTGGTACCCAGAAGATGAAAGTTTCCTTGTATGAAGTGGTGAGAGGCATGAAAGTCTGAGAGGGATAGCACTTTCACGTCCCAAGCTATGGCATGCCCTCCCGAGGCTCCTGAGGCGTCCACCGCTACTGTTTGACAGCCTATCCAAGCTTTAGAAAGGATTCTCTCTAAAGTTTCACTGTTACATTTAGTTTCTTGCAGGAAACAAATTTGTGGCTTTTCCATCTTTGTCATGTTTTTTAGAATTCTGTGTTTTCCGGGGCCATTTAGCCCCCTTAAATTCCATGAAATGAGCTTCATTATTCAACATTTGTGGATGGTTTGTAGTACTTAATCATCTTTGCATACCTTCCTGAATCTACCAGGATTTTCCCAACTTCTATAGTTCGTTGGAGCTCCATTTTTCATCCTCTTTTTTTGAAATCTTTTGTTCTGAGCCCACCATCCCATTGGCTTCCTGGCTGTATGCCAAGTTGTCTTTGTTGGTATGCTTTTGAAATTACCACTTCCAGCTTACTTAGCTGGAGTTTTGTGATTTTGTTGAAGTCCCTTTTTTTACATGCCATTTCCAATTGGAGGATGTCTAGTCCTTCCATATCTATGCTTTCTGGTTCATCATCCATTTGTTGCACCTGACTGCCTTTAGCTATGGAGGGATCCATGCTCTGGGGTTGATCTGTTATTCCATCCACTTCCATATCGTGTGTTTTCTCTTTTAGCTTTTTTTGGCTGATGGTGGGGTCGGCTTCAACATCCTTGAGAGGTTGGGACTGAGGGGGAAGGTCTGAGGGAGGAAGGTGGGGAGGAACATCGTTGAGAGGCAGAGAGATCTTATGGTCTGGATCTGGATCCTCAGAGGCTTGGGCTAATATTTCAAAGCTATTACTAGTTGAGGGGGTTCCAACAGAGTTGGGCATGGTCCTTTTCCCAGCCTGGGGCTTTTTATGCGAACGTTTTCGGCCTGGATCTTTGATGAAGCCATCTTTGGAGGGGGGGTTAGGGGGATCTATGTTGCTATTCATGGCATTTAATGGGAAATCTCAAAACAAATGTCCATGGGCGTGACATTTCCGACACCGGAAAGGTACATGTTCATAGTCTAAGGGCTGAATCCATTCATGATCATAGTGAGCGAGACTTACCGAATCCGACAGGGCTTGGTCCACACGCATGAAGACACAGATTCAGGCGTATGAGGTGTATCGCTGAAGCATTGTTTCTTCGGCTGCCTTTATGTATTCCCCTAGGATGTTTCCTATGTCTTTGAGCAGACTTTCCTCCCAATATTCCTCTGGGAGTGAGTACATTTGTATCCAAACTGGGGCCCAAGTCAAGTCTTCTTTATCCGGGTTGAATCTAGCTACCCAGTCTCTTAGATATAATCCTACTGAGTTGAAGAAGTAAGGACCTTCATCCATGATTCTGTACTTGTCTTCCAAGCATAGGAAGATGGCTGTGAAGAACCCTTTTGGGCCCAGTCGCAAAGTCACATGTCCCTTGGGTTTCCATTTTGCCGCTATCCAGCCCCGTAGCGCTTTCTCTGTTGACCAGAACCCAATAAACTTTCCTATAAGGGCATGATCCCTCATGTACTGGATGCATTCATCAATCTTCTGTCCTGGTAGCTCTAATCTTGGCCTTTCAGCTGCAATGGGCTTGCAGGTATTGGAGGTTAATTTTTTTCTATCCTCTGCGTTGTCAGTCCTGCCATGATTGTCTTCTGTCTTATTTGATTGCTGATTTGTCCCTGTTTTCTTTTTCTTCTACACATACTCTACCCTGAGCGCTTCCTCATCCACAGATCCGAAGATGATGGGCGCCTCCGTCTCTGGCTGCATGTCAGTTGTTTTAGGGGAGAGTAGTTGTGCTCCCCCCTGTGGGGATTCCATGTGCTCCGCTTCTCTGCCTCTGGCTACCTTGTCGTATGCAGCAGGAGGTCAGGTCCTTGGTGGATGGTTCGAATAGGCTGTTCTGCACCGTTTCAGAGATGCCAGAAACCCTAGCAGTAGTCGACCTTCAGAGCTCCTTTACTCTCAGTTCTCTTGGAAAACTAATGTATCTTACAACAACCCCAACAATGTAATATCGAACTCTTAAGTAATAACAATTATATTTTAGTTCCTATTTCATTGAAAATGAAATGAAAGGGTTTTGAACAGACTGTCATGAATTACCTCTATTTGGGGTTTGTCTAACCGATATTCAGGTTCTGGTTTCTTCGTTCAATTGGTTTGCTGTGTTGATTTCTTCCAGCCATGGGCTTGTTCACTATTTGTCCATTCTGGTCTTGGAAATTTGCATGCGTTCGACAATACTCTATTCCTTAAGAGAGGAAAAAACATAAAGCTATATGCCTACACTTTATTTGTCACTTTTGAATTGTTTAATGATTGAGAAATATAGATACACAGTATGAAGAAAATGTTACAGATGGATGGATAATAAACTTGTTCTCTGTCTTTTATTACTATATGCAAAATGTTGAACCTTATCAATGATTTTCAATGTTACATTTATGTTCTTTGTCTACAGTTACTTGAACTGTGTAGTTACTTTTTCAGTTGTTAGTCTTATAGTTACATAACTATTCAAGTATTCAGTTTTGCCTATATGGCAAGATTTTACATTGGACACATTTGTCTTTTTCCTTTAAAAATGACAGAACAATTGTTAACCTACTGTTGGTTAAAGACAAACAAATAAATGACCCTAATAGACCACATTGTCCTTGACTAATACTGAGATTAAAAATAAAAACAAAGTCCTACATCCTACTTTGACAAACTAAACATAAAGAAAACCAATATGCTAATATAAGTCTCCACCCTGGTAGAGACCAACACCCGGTCATGGTTCCCTAGCTAGATACTCCTGCATCACAATGTATGAAAATTGTTTAATAAAATGGTTTATAGAGATTTGATACCACATAGCCTTGATGAAGGCTTATGGGGTTGGTCTCATTGGAAATAAAATTGCATAACTATGTGTTTTATATTATATATTGCGAATTGCTTGTATTATTTCAAACTAGGTATGTAATGAAAGACATGAATTTGTTTTGTTAGAAAATATAATGATCTACTTTTTTTAAATTTAGATAAATTTCACTTAGAAGCCATAAAGAAATTGAACTTGACATCTCTTTTCAATAAATAGGCTTAGTTTATGATTTTTTTTTTTATTCACTTAAAACTATTAGGATTTGTCTATATAATAATATATCAAGCTTGATTGGTTATAGGTAGGGTTTTGGATTTCTAAATCCATAAATTCAATTTTTTTATTTTTTTATTTTATGTAAATATCTAGTTTCTTAAAACAAAATAGCTTTATAAAGACATTAAAATGATGTAGATAGTCTCTAATCGACATTGTTAGCTTTGAATCCAAAAAAAATAGTTTCATTGATTTATTTAGAATATGCATGTAACAATCTCACGAGACATGAGAAAAATGACATCTATAATTATGTAGTGGTGTTTCTAGAGGAAGTGGTATGCAAGCAACCAATCATTCCTTATTTTGAGGATAGTAAAGGCCTTGTAAAAGTAGAAATAAAAATGCATTATGTCATTATCACATCACTTTATATATTGTAGGGCATTGCCTTCCAATGGTTAGGACTAAAATTATGTATTGCCCAACACTACATTTTCAAGACCTAATAAGATGCTTGGTGTGATACAACTAAACTTCTAGGATATTTTAGGGGCTTTGGGGATTATCTTTATACACACATACATAGATAGTGCTATAAAGGGAAAGAGTTTTTCCAGTATAATGTATTGGATGGATGATGGTTATTTCTTTTCTTTAATGATATATATTCCTAGCTTGTGCACTTAGTTATGCATATGAAATCATGGAAATTCTTCCTTCTTATGCATGAGGCTTATTTACTTATTAATTTAGTTCTATGCTTAGCCTTTTATGGATGGATTTGATGTTGATGTATATTATATTGTTTATGTTTGTTGTAATAAGTTTCCTTTAACCTCATTTTTTTCTATATCATTAAACCATAAAATTGTAGAATTATCTCATAAGAAGTCATCAACATCATTTTCCTACTAGAATAAAGTTTATCAAAATCAAACCATAAAATAGTATCATTTTCTTCAACTTTGATTATCTAGAAAAATTAAATGGGAAGAGATATATAAAGCTACACAATCAATCGTTTCTATATTATTAAAAGAAGCAGAAATCGTATTCAAATCCTACATTCTAAGATGGATCTCTTCTAGCCCTTCATTTACTTTCATCTTAAAATATGGTTCCCTTTGTAATTCATTTGTATTTTGGTAATTTAATCCTTTCGTGCTAAAATTGTTTGAGTGTTATGAATCTTATAGCTTTGTCAAAAATTATTGTCAAGCAATGAGTTCAACCCATTCACAATACCAAGTTATGGTGTACAATTAAAATTTCTAACATACATATCATCTTTTTTTAGAGCGTTAAGCTATTTTTAAAGTCTTAAATATTATATATAATGTCTAGTGAGGCTCAAAGTATAACTAACAAGCGCTAATAAAGAGATTCTTAGATTTTTTATGGTTTCATGTTACAATGACAATATCATTGTTTATCTGGTTCAAAACTCAAAGTCTTTACCAATTTCCTTCTAAAAAATGTAAACACTACTTGCATTTTATTGTTAAAATATGAACTAGACTTTCAACGATTGAGATACTTGACAAAAAAGTTGAAGTTTGTTGATATATTAAGGGGTTAGTTAATAAGGGATCAAATTTAGTTTATTATGGTGGAAAAGCTTTCCCAAATTTCGTACGAACTTTGTTATAATTTATTATTTAATCTTAGTGGTAGCGATTTTGACTATAAAACATTTCTTTTAGTGATTTTTATGTATTTTAAGAGGATAAAGTGAGTTAATCTACATGAACTTTTAGGTATATTAAGTTTTTCCCACCTATTAACTCACTCTGTCTCTGCATGTTCTTGATGGCATGTCTAAAATTTCAATAATAATTTCCAAATTATTGGTCAATGATTTTTTGCTTATGTGAGGTTTATACTCCAGTCAGTGAAGATGGATAACCCAATGACAATTTCCATATACTTGAATTGAATTCTAGGTTTTCCTACCAAACCTATCATTCATGACTTGAATTTTGATTATTGACTTCCCAAAAGTTCATAGTGGGGGAGATTTAATAGATAGATGTTTTGAAATATAATGAAAACACTAGTATTTAAGGTATATTAATAACAATTGATTGGCTTTGTGCTTTAGATAGACTGATAAAGAAAGTTACAATTATCGTTTATTATCAAAGGTATCAAACAACAAAATAATGGTTATTAATTTCGAATGGCAAACATCAATAACATGTAGATGGCATTGTTTTACATTTATGAAATACATTTTTTTGGGTAAAGTGCACTTGATATTTTGAATTTACCTTAGTTTGTTTTAATGGGGTTTTTAAATATTAGAGCTTGCTGTTTCCATGGTAGAGGTGGTAGGAATAATGATCTTGGTCAACCCATGAAAACAAAGAAATGAAATTTCATTATGTAAGTATAATTATTCATGTTTAATGATAATGCTAACTACTTATCACTATTAATCTTGATAATGTTGTATCATTAGTGAAGTTTGAACAATGCCCATTTTATGAATTGTTAAGAAAATTGGATTAGTTGATTCCTTTTAATATCTAAACTATATGGACATATTCATGCAACTTTTTTAATTAGTGATTATATTATAGAAAATAATAACAATTATGAATAATGGATATGTGTTGTTTTGTTTTCAATTATGAACTTTTCTATTTTAACATCTTATTTTTATTAATGTCTAAATGAATTTGCAATTGGACCCATCTTGTAATCATGTGAGATAGAGATGATTTTGTCTCCTACCACTGTAATCCTAGGTAAATCACATTTATCCCCAATATGTGGTCACGAGAAAGCAAATTGGACTTTAAACATGGAAAATGTACTCATGATTACATTACATTTCTGCGGGCTTCCCAAGTGAGCTCCCTTTTTTGGGGCGGAGGGGAGTGGGATGAGGTATTTTCTATTATAACTTATCAATAATGGACATAACATATTTATTTATCATATTTTTGTTTTACTATATTGATAATAGTTCCTTCAAAATATTTCTTTACTTTCATGGTATTGATTTACAAACATGTTATTTCCCTTTTTGTCATAGTATATCCATGATAGAAATATTTTTGTATACTTCTCCATTGATCGCTATCATTGAACCTACATCTTACTATGTATTTTAATTATTTTATGGTCAAGGCATTCTCAAAATATATTGGTTATAGGCATGTTATGCTTTATTTTTTGGGATTCATCTTTCTATATCTTCTATTTTTCATGTTGTTAACGTTTTGTCACAATATATTGGTAATACATATGTTACAATATACATTTTTTGTTTTATATTGGGGATTGAATTGATATATATTGTTGGATCTTCTAATTTTCATGTTTTTTCAAACAAAATGGAGAATGTGTGACATTATGTTGAAGCCCCGAAAATCGGGTCCACAACAAGGGGGATAACCACCCGGTTCAGACCTTAAAAGCAACTCCTTTTCTGTTTGGAATAGAGGCTCCGACTAGGGGTGATGGGACAAGTTTCCCAATTTTCTTATGATGGTACAGTAAGGGAATGATGTTTTTCTCTTTTGAAAGGTTTTATAGGGAGAATGCCTTATTCTAAATCTAATCTAACATGTGCAATTTTATTTTGATGAAGGAAAGAATCTAATTTAAACTATCCTAGGAGTAATGCTTTGTTTATGCAATCTAGAATAATTTCCAACAACAATTGGTAATAAAAATAATTTAATTACTACAAGAAAAGAATACGTTAAAGATGACTGTTTTGTATAAGAAATTAGTCGAAACAATTATTATAAACACATCACATACTAAATCATTTATACACTTGACATAAAAGAATAGTTATCATCGTACACAAGTGCAAAAATGATAACTGAACATTCAGGTTTCCATATATAAATAACTAAAAATAATATATCACTTGGCCTATAAGCAAAAAGTATTAAGAGATAAAAGTACCATTGATAATAGGTTTTGTTCATGAGCTTTAGTGATATAGATTTATCTTCAAATAATTCAATATCCACTAAGAGTACAAAAGTGCATTCCAGTAGCAGACATTAAACACAGATATAAATAAATCTTGTTTTATTCATTTATCAAAACCTCATCAGATAGGGCAAAAGTGCATGTTCTGAAAAATTGTTTTTGACAAATTTCTAGACCCTTCTCTAAATGCATGAGAGGGGTTTAAATACTACTAATTAAAGACTAAAAATAGTTATTAAAAAAATGTATGAGGAGGTTTAAATGACCGTCCTTATTCAAAGCAAAAATAAACTAAAATTAAACTAAAACTGTATCTATGATTAATTATGCATCTATTCCCTTAAGTTGCAAATGTCTAGCATTGGCTTCAGGAGTGTCAGTTGACTGACCTCAGATTTCAATCGACCTGCGAAAATAGAATCAACAAGTGTTAGAGCTATCTTCTTAGCAGAGGTTGTAAGGCACTTCAGAGTAATAGAATGACTGTGTGGTTTTACCAAATACTGCCAGTAAGTGTCCCAATTTAACTTTGTTTTCCACTTAATTTACTCTACTTTTTCTTTTGTTGTCTATTTCCACCTTGTTTGCAATTGTTGTGCTTTTGGAATGGATCATGGAGTGGTTTCTAATATTAGATTGACTATATGGATATTTTCATTGATATAGTCAATGATATTACTCACTGTTGTCACTACTTCCTCCACTACCTATTTTGCTTCTTTGAGTTGTGCATCCCATTTATCAAATAGAATTTGTTTGTGGGATTCATCTATCTTGGGCAATCCTACCTTCTTTCCTTCCTCTAATTCCTGGCTGACGTTGGCCTACTATAGTTGTTGCTACAAAAGTAAGATTTTATTCTCTCTATGTTTAAGTACCATTTGAACTCAAGATTCTTTATCAATTGTAGTAGAAGCATAAGCTCTTGCGATTTGAGAGAGTCTCGTCAGGTTCTTTGATGGATCAGTAGTTGGGTCTTACCAAAGGACATCCAAAGGCTTCACTTTAGATGAGAGCACACTATCTATTTTACACTTCTTTCTCTGTCTCCTGACAATAGCTTTGTGTTGCGGACTGTAAAACACATCCATAGGAGGGATCTCCTATATTTTCAATATATTTTTAGATGAAGACGCTACAGGAATGTGCTCCATTTCTGGATTATTAACAGCCCCTTCAATTATCATTTCTGTGGTTGTCTGTACTGGATTCCTTGATGTCTCTATGTTCTGCTGCTGTGTGCTAATCAACTCATTAAAGTTTTCCCATTCCTTCTCCAGATATATTATTAGTGGCTTCATTGGCTTTGTGAGGGGAGAGGGAATCTCAACATGTTTCGTAGACAAAACTTGCTAATTGGGGTTCTCCTTGGACAGGGTTGTATCTATAACTGATCCTTCACTTTTTTTGTGTTCACTCCCTAATTATTTATACCTTTTAGTCGATTCTCTCTCAGACTTCGATTTGGATTTTCTTTGTCCTGAGATTCCACTTATGCTAATGCTTGGAGTGGTCTCCCTTATTGGTTCTATACGTAACTTGTCCAATGGGAAATTTTCCAATCTCCGTTCTCTGTAGTGATTAAACTCTTAGAGTTTTCCTAGTATAAACTGAATTTGCGCTAGATGTAAGATTTCTCTGAGTGATATTTTTTGCTGAAAAACATCATCGAAGAGATCATCTTCTTTAGTGAACACTTCTATTTTGACTATCATTGTAAAATTCTTTATAACATCAAAGGGATCATACTGTCTCCCTGGGAACTTAGGTAGCTATAGACGCAACATGTTATCTACCTCCTTGAAAGTGTGACCTAAATCGAACAATGCGAAAGCCCCACAGACCATAGGGAATTGCGGCTAGATGGCCTTTTTCTTTTCCTTGAGTTCTCTGCTCATCGCCTCAACACCACATGTATGGTAGGCTATCTCTTGGGCCATAAGTTTGTTAAGAACATACAAAGGAGGCAGATGAGGGGAGGAAATGCTCCCAAATACCCTAATGTAATTGAATAATTCTTCCCCAAACCACCTTCCCATAGGGAGAATGTCAATTTCGGCTTCTGGGGAGAATCTTGAGGTGTTTGGGTTATATAACATCTTATGAATAGGTAGCATTACTCCATGACAAATTTTATAGAAATGTGGGATGGAATTGGATTCCCAAAATTCTTTATGGTAGATTTCAATAGGTGGCGAGTTCTGTACTTTCCGTTTCCTTCCCATAATGGGAAGATCAGATACAAAACAAATAACATCCATGACGTAGATAGCTAGGAAGAAGGACGGGTAAAACCTCTGAGAAAAACTTCTTTTAGTTTGATAACTTAGAATGGCAGAAGCTAAACTATCAGACAATATTTAGGCCCAATCTATTATCGTGGCATTGGTGGCTGCATCCAATAAAGGTAACCACTCAGATGAAAACTTATTAACAGCAGGCTTTCCGAATAGCCCACACAATATTACAGCAGGAAAACAATAAGGATAAGAGAGGGGTTTGGTAGCGTACATACCATTCTTATCCTTCTTTATTGGCTCCTCCTTCGCTGACTATTTTTTAGTGCATTTTGCCAAATCCTCGTTCTGTTTGGCGAATTTTTCCATGAATTGTTTGTTATAGCTAGCATGAGGCTTTAGCAAGTGATACATGTGCCTTACATTTTGTGGGGTAAATGACCCCATGACTTCCTGGTTTCGCATCTTGAATTGCTTGTCAGATATATCAGCATGGTTTATCACCCATTTTACCATATTTGTGTAAGGAAGTAACCTCGGCCTCACTGTGACACAGTGCATAAATGGGCATGCAAGCTCTGTTAGTGATGCTTTGGATGACCCATGACCATCTATCATAACTGTAACCTCCATGACTCCCGAGTTTTCTTCTTCCAATAGTTGATACATGCCTTCCCAAGTAGATATCCCTGCTTCTCTGGTACAAGTGGTATCCGTGAATAGTGGAGTCATCTCTGATTTTTCATATACTGGATCTTTTCCTTTCTTTCCCATTACGTTTTTCATATGACTCCTGCAATTCACAAGTAGAGAATGAAGACACATTAATGAAGATAAAAAATAATGATTGATAATAAGGTGACGGAAAGCCTTTAATTTTAAAATCATACCAAAGATATCACCTTGTGTGAGAGAGTCCTCTTGACCAGATCTAAATCACTTCTCATAAATAACCATCAATTGACCGTTAAGTTGACATTAATTCTTATAACTCAACATCGAATGATGGGAAATACTTTATCGAACTGTGAGCCCTTAGATCTGTGATGAAGTGATTTATCACAAAACCTATCTTCGTTATAAGCGGTCTGTTTCATCATGGGACTCCGAGATGCGATTTGCGAGAGACTTTATCGCATTTTGCAATTTCTCGGCGTCTGTATTAAGCAGTGGTGCAACATATGGAATTTGCGATATGCGATGAGTTTGTGGTGCATGCACTCTCACTTTATCACTTTTTCGCATATTTGACAGTCTCTTTAAAACGTATGCCCACCGTTACCTTTTGTGACATTATGTTTATCATTAAGAGAACGGGCTTATTAAGACTTAATCTAATACTCAAGAATGTGTGTTTGCGAATGTTTTCTTAGCTTTTAAGACTATATTGCGTTCTTTATAGATCATCTTAATACTTATAATTTTATGCACATAAAGCAAGGAAAGATAGGAATCTTAATTTTTTAAAGTCTTCTTTTAATAGCATGTTTTATTAAGAACAAAAGCAAATGTTAAATGCTAAGTCTTTATTTTTTAGAAGGGTCCCCATTTTTAAATGTTGTAGTGAACACTTAAAACCGGGGGGGGTGTTTTGGTGGCTACAACAATTGGCGATTCACTTGAAAGAACCAGTTATTTTTTATAGTTATTTTTGAGTTTTCTAAAACTTCCAAAATAGAAATGGTTTCAGAAAATCAAACTTTACTGCAGAGCTATAAGGTGCATAGTGCTATTTTCCAACAATAATATTTTGTTCCATATATCCTAATTCTGATTATTTTCTTCTGAAAGCTAGTCATTATACTTACATCAATCATTACTGGGTTTATAAAGATAAAAACTAAGACATCTTTGTAGATCAGTTTTAAGTGTACTCATTTGTCATAGGTAGAGCCTTTGCTACCAATAGCCGCTCATAGCCTCAACAGGGTTACCTGTTACCCAGCAATGATCCAGTACCCTACTTTTAAGAATTATACAGTTTTCAAAGATAAATCCGTATTCATACTTATTACTTTTGTTTTCTTTTAATTCTTAAAGAACAATCTCTTGGTTTGGTAGCCAAATTTGACAATGCCATTCACTTCATTTATAATTTTACTGAACAAGCTAGCTCGTGATGAGACCCCTTCTCTTTTGATTAAAGAAATCTTGAGTCATTGCCCCATTTTGGTATGCAGTTTGGCAATGTCAACTAGTTATAATCTTTATTATCATTATAAGCTTGCTCTTGATGAGACCCCTTATTCTTTAAGTTTATAGTGCATACTGGATTACTCTTTGAAACTTGTAATTTCCTAAAGTGGGGAGAAAGTCATTGGTTCCTTAAGAGTTGCTCTGGATGACAATTGTAGAGTTTTTTCAAAGTAGATTTTCTACAAAGAATCTTTGTTTTTTTATTGATGCTTTTCATGACTGATATAAAGAAAATTCCTACTAAATGTTGTTTTTAGTCAAAACTTTGTAAAGATGAAACAAACAAAAATTTCAAGTTTGTATCAATTGACCATATTTTTCAAAAATAAAAATTAATTTTCCAAATCAATTCCATTTATGAAAGTGAAAAACAAAATTTACAAGAGACGCTAATCTTTTCGTGGAAAGCAAAGGTAGACATTTTCAACCTTTTAATTATCAAAATATGGCCAAAAATAATAATTTACAAAAATAGAAGAGGTCATCTTGTATGGAAATAATTTTTTAAGGATCTGTCTATTAACAGGTAAAGATTCTCTTTTCCCTGCTAAATCTTGCAACAGGAAAGTCGACGGACCTATTATTTCGACAATTTAGAATGGTCCAAGCCACATCTGTTGGAATTTAGAATGTCTGCCCTTTTCTTCATGAGCTTTACCCCGTTTTAATACTAAATCTCCAATTTGAAAATCCTTTCTGGATACCATGTTTGAATCAAAAGAAGCCTTTACTAATGCTTGATGATGTGCATGGGTAATTTTGGCCTATTCTCATTGCTCCTCTAGCTTAAGGATCTGCGATTGTCTTAGTTGCAAATATGAAGAAGGAGCTTCTTTAATGAATTGGACTAAGGCTAAAGAAGGAATAGCTAGATGTGTTGGGAGAACCGCTTCTTTCCCATAAACTAAATTAAAGGGAGAAGTGCCTATGGAAGCTTTTTGAGTTATTCAATCTGCCCAAAGAGAATACATCAAAGATTTGTGCCAATTTCTATGACTTTGATGAATAATACGTTTAATAATTCTAATAAAGTTTTTATTTGTTGATTTGGCCAACCCGTTCCCTTGCAGGTAATAATTGGCATAATACTTAAGTTTGAAACCTTTTTTGAGTGCAAATTCACTCATAGCATTGCCAGAAAAATATGATGCATTATCAAACATTAAAGTGGAAGGTAAGCCAAACCTGGTAATTATGAACTGATCTATGAAACCGATGATATTTTCACAGTTAGATGTTTTGAGAGGAACTGTTTCTACCCATTTAGTAAAATAATCGGTAGTTGTAAGGATGTACTTTTGCCATTTAGAAGAGTGAGGAATGATCTCAACTATTATATCCAATCCCCATTGCTCAAATGGCTGGTCGATATTAACTGGTTGCAATGGCAATGATGGTTTCCTCTGTCTTCCAGCAACAATTTGAAAAATCTGACATTTTCTTACATAGCTATGCGCATCCTTGAATAAATTTGGCCAATGGTAGCCTGCATGCAAGATTTTGTGTGCTGTTGCATCTCCTATGTAATGTCCACTTGCTGGTCGATCATGAAGTTCCTGCAACACTTTTTCAGCTTTAGATTTCTCAAGACATTGAAGAAGAACATAATTATAATTCATCCTAAAGAGTACATCGTTTACAAGTTGGTATTGCTTAGCTTTCAATCTTCGCGCTCTTTTCTTTATATGATTCAAATGTGAGAGAGCATATCCATTTTTTAAATAAAACATGATATCAACATATCTTGATTCAATATCGTTTAGGCTTACCTCATACATTTGTACCTCATGATTGGGGGAAGGTATTTCTGATATATGCGATGCTCCAGCCAACATTATGCAAAAACATTGACCTTTTACAATGTTTGGGCTTAATCTCAGTGTCATATTCTTGTAGGGTTGTGACACAATTTGCTCTCTTTTCACCCACGTCTTTCTGTACCAACAGATTTCTTACCGCTGGAAATGGAACTACTATTTTTGTATGGATCTTTAGAATAAAGGGTCTAAAGTGTTTGATCGATTTGAAAATAGCATAAGCTTGTTTCTCAACTTCAGAGTAGTTTAATTTAGCCCCTTGCAAGATTGAACTGAAAAAGGCAATTGGGGCTTCTGCTTTATCTTGATTAGCCTGCTTGAGTATTGCAACATATGATTTCTCAAAGGAAAATGTATAAAAAATGAAAGGATTAGAAAGGTTTGGAGTTGCTAGGGATGGGGCATTTATAATTGCTTGCTTAATTAGGTTGAACGCTTCATGTTCTGCCTGACCCCATTTGAAGAGTGATTTTTTCTTCATCGTTGCTTGTAACAGTGACAAAATTCTTAAGAAGTCAGGGACAAACCTTTTAACAAAATTAATTTGACCAAGGAAGGATTGCATGGCTTTCTTGTTATGGGGTAAGGATATTTTAGAAATTTCCTTAATCCTATCTGGATCAATATGGATTCCAGATTTAGACACTATAAATCTGAGAAGGTTTCCTTCACTTAATGCAAAAAATAACTTTTCTGGATTAAGTGAGATCTCATACTTTTGACATCGTTGAAAGATATGCTTTAAATCTCTGAGGTGATTACTACATTTTTTAGAATACACTGCTATGTCATATAAGTAAATCACCACAAACTTATTCACTAATGCAATATCCATGGCCCTTTGAAAACCAGCTCCAACATTAATCCGTCCAAATGGCATCTTTTGATATGCATATGTGCCCTATTTGGTTTTGAATGTTGTCTTCAATTGATCATCTATATGGACTAACATTTGGCTATATCCCAAGAAGCCATCTAGAAAGGACATCAATTCAGATCCTACAACTTACTGTAGTATTTGTTCCATAGGTGGCGATGGAAAGTTGTCCGTTTCACAGGCTTTATTGAGATTTCAAAAATCAATACAAATCTGAATATCTCCATTTTTCTTTTTGAATAGTACCAGGTTGGAAACCCATCTAGAATGTCGAACAGGAAAATTAATTTTGGCTTTCAATAATTTATTCAGCTCAGACTTGATCTGGCTTTCCAAATTAGGATGGATTTTCCTCAACTTCTACTGGACTAGTTTCTCATCAGAGATCATTGGGATTGTATGCTATATGATTGAAGTATTGTAAGTTTTAAGGTCATCGTAGTTCTTGGCAAATTTATTTTTACACTGATTCAAAAGTTGAATGAAGGCTGATTTCTCTTCCGGAGATAGACCAAGACCTAAGATGATATTCTGCGGCTTTATGTTAGTATCTAGATTCACTAATTCATATCTCAAAGTTGAACTCTGAAGTCTTGAATTAGTGGACCTTTTGAATCTATATTTAAAATCATATAGGTCTTCCAATTTGACTACAGATTTGGGTCTGGCATTATTGGTGCTCTCTTGTTGTAACTGCTTGTCATGTTGGTCCTCATCAATTATATAATTATTGTAAGAGCCTTCTAAAGTTAGAAAACTTATAATATTAGGGTCATTGTTAAAAACTCTCTAGTTGGTCACATTATCCGGGATGGAGGGTTTAAAGATCAATTCGATTGCGAATCTATCTGGACCATAGTCTTTGAAGGGAATGAGCTTGGAAGTTACATTAGCCAACAGGTTAGCATTAGCATTTTGGAGCTTGGGAATGGATGAAATATAAAATGCTATGAAGTGTGCAGTAAAGTCTTGTACTAAAGATTGATAATGCTTTAAATGACCTGATAGACAATGTATAGTATTTCATACCTACTTACTAATTATCTCAAAATCACCAAAGACTTGTAGATACTTGATCTCAAGTTTGATTGCCTTGTATAACCCTTGAACTAGAGCTTCATATTTTGCAGTATTATTTGTGCAATCGAACTCGAGTCTACAGGTTACCATAGTTTTCTCTCCTTCTTGACTAATTAATATACAACCTGATCCTGCTCCATTATTAGACTTAGATCCGTCGAAAAATAATTTCCAAAACAAAGATTTATTTATAGGTTTGTCTACAAAACTAATGTAGTTAGAAGTATCTATTTGAGAAAAAAATTCTACCTGAGATAAAACTGAATTTTCTAAGAAAGGTGAAGTATGAGCATTCAAATTCCCTAAGAACAAGTCAACATAATAATTTCCAATTATATTGTTGTTGTATGCTATAGGTTCATTTTCTCCTTCCAATTCCGTTACTATGTACTTTTGGTGTCTTTCTTGCTCAACCTTTATCAGATTTGGTTTACCATTGTAAGGGAGCCACATGCGTGACCAGTCGGTTGTGAAGTAACCGTAAAGCTTTTATGATGAATCCCTACTAAGAACTAATCCATAAAACTTAGGAATATCTGCAACAAGAATATCAATGACTTGACATACCTTTGGATTTGATGAAAGCCTTATGGTCACTTGATTGAGTTTGTCGATCAGTTCGACTTGAGACTGATCTAGCTGTACTATGTGTATTGTAGACTTTCGAGGTTGGACATTTAAATTTGTACAAACTATCTTAGGCAAAATGTTAGATGAAGCGCCAGAGTCAACCAAATAGTTATGCAATTTTTTATTGAAAACTTCGAAGGTAAGAAGGAATGGAGGAGTATGCAATTTTGACCTACCTCCAATTAATGCAATGTCATTTGGATCAACTTTATTTGACATACCAGTTGGAGCTCTCCCCATTGCATGAGTAGCTTGTGAGATTATAGTTGCAAGAAGAGGTGCAACAGGTACTGCATGCAATTCTTTCAAAATTAGTTTCTATTGATACTACAATTTGCTGAGCTCATGAAAAGTAATGTTGGCCCTAGTCTTATTCATGTCTTCAACAATATTATACTCCATTTTTTTAGAAATGAAAAGTGTTTTAGATGGAGTTGTTGAATCAGTTTGCACTGGGTTAGTTTGAGTCGCTTTAGGTGATGATTTCTTACTTGCGACTTTATCTTTCGAAGTTGAGCTTGAGTTTTTCTGTTTAGAACTAGATTGTGGAGGATCAAGTTGATTTCTGCTTCTAGTAGTGACTGGTAATGTATCTTGATATTTTTCGTCTAGAAGAATGAAGTGCCACATTCCTTGTACTTCAACAACCTCATCGTCATCAGTAGGTTCCTCATTCGAAGCTTCATCTTCTTCTCCTTCTGATTCTGCATTTGTTATAGCGTTGGGAGGCTTAGGATCGGTTGAAGGATTCCTTCTGAAAGGCTTATAAGGCTTCTTACAAGAGGTCTATGCCACTTGTTTTTTAATACCAACCATTTCGTTAGACATGGTTTTTAAAACTTTCTGTAACCCTTCCAAGTCAAATGGGTCCTTTGATTTCCTTTTCGTAGGGTCATCCTTAAAAGCAACTTTTTTAGATTTTCTTTCATCAACAATGTTTTTCCTTTCTAAAGCTAAGATACGTTTTTCCACTGCTATTGCTTCTTTCATATTTTCGATCAATGTTGTCTTGGGAACCCTATCTACAAAGATTGATATGTTTGAAGGTAAGGCAGATATGTACCATTCACTTCGAACTTCTTCGCTAGGCTTGGATGCTGTAGGGATATTATTTAAAAGTTTATTAAATCGTGGGTTGAAATCCTTGATGGGTTCTCTTGATTCAGTTTTAATATTTGAGAGGTCATTGAGCAATTTCACTATTGACCTATCAACACTGAACTTCATCAAGAACTTCTCTTGGAAAATATTCCAAATAGTAATGGATCTTGAAGGTAATGAAAAATACCAGGACCCAGCCGCTCCTTGTAAGGTATACAGGAAAAGCCTAACAACAATGTCTTCTTGAATAACTCCATTTAGGTTTATGGACAACATAAAGTTGTTTATGTGTTCTTCTACTAGTATGTCTGCATTTGAGTTAAACTTTGGTAGCCACTTTTCAGGATGAGATGGCAATTGACTTAAGGGCACAGGCATCGTGACCTCCCCTAGATTGTCCCATGGCCTTGGTGGAGGATTTCCTACCATCGTTGAGATATTAACAAAGGAAAGTGCAGATGAAGTAAGTGGTTGGGAAGACGATACTACAATCCCAGTACCTTGTTGAAAAATGATATGGAGTGAGGGAGTGGATGGTTGACTTTGCAATGGATTAGATGAAATGGATGATGATGATGAAAGAGTCTCACTATCAGACCCTTATGGTGTATTCATTGCTCTTTTTCCTTTTGGCAGAGGGAGTTTTGTTGGTTCAATACCAAGCTTTTCACTTAGTAATCTAGTAAGAGGGTGGGAAGGAATGTATTGCGAAGTCACAATGCCTTGAGATAAATCAGACCTTTGCAGTGATATGAAAAATCCTTGAAGTTTATGAATTAAAGACTGAAATTTAGGAGGTTCAAGAGTGGATTTATCTGAGATGTTCAGGTCTTTAGTAGTGGTTGTTGTTTTCTCAACTTCTCGCTTAGAATTTAGATATTCAGAGTGCCATGGAGAAGTTGGGGGAGATGTTGAGGGTGATTTACTCTTAGAATTTGGATATTCAGAATGTGATGGAGAAGTTGGGGGAGATGTTAAGGGTGATTTACGCTTAGAATGGGTTTTGGATTTAGGTTTTCTCGCCATTCATAGTTCAGGCCCTCCTTCTAGCACCAAATATGTTGAAGCCCTGAAAATCGGTTCTACAACAAGGGGGATAACCACCTGGTCCGGGACTTAAAAGAAACTCCTTTTTTGTTTGGAATCATGGCTCTGACTGGGGGTGATGGGGCCAGTTTCCCAATTTGTTTATGATGGTAAACTAAGGGGATGATGTTTTTCTCTTCTGAAAGGTTTTATGGGGAGAATGATTTATTCTAAATCAAATCTAACATGCGCAATTCTATTCTGATGAAGGTAAACATCTAATTTAAACTATCTCGGGAGTAATGCTTTGTTTATGCGATCTAGAATAATTTCCAACAATAATTGGTAATAAAAATAATTCAATCACTATAAGAAAAGAATGTGTTAAAGGTGATTGTTTTGTATAATAAATTAGCCGAAACAATTATGATACAAACATCACATAATAGGTCATTCATACACTTGACAGAAAAGAATAGTTATCACCGTACAAAAGTGCAAAAATGATAATTGAACATTTAGGTTTCCATATATAAACAACTAAAAATAATATATCACTTGGCCTATAAGCAAAAAGTATCAAGAGATAAAGCACCATTGATAATAGGTTCTGCTCATGAGCTTCAGCGATATAGATTTGTATTCAAATAATTTAATATCCATTAAGTGTACAGAAGTGCATTTTAGTAGCAGGCATTAAACACATATATAAATAAATCTCCTTCCATTCATTTATCAAAACTTCCTCAGAGAGGGCAAAAGTGCATGTTTTGAAGAATCGTTTTTGACAAATTTCTCGACCCTTCTCTAAATGCATGAGAGGGGTTTAAATACTAATAACTAAAGACTAAAAATAGTTATTACAGAAATGTAGGAGGAGGTTTAAATGACCATCCTCATTCAAAGAAAAAATAAATTGAAATTAAACTAAAATTGTATCTATGATTAATCATGCATCTATTCCCTTAAGTTGCAAATGTCCAACATTGGCTTCAGGAGTGTCGATTGACAAACCTTGGATTTCAATTGATCTGTGAAAGCAGAATCAGAAAGTGTTGGAGCTATCTTCTTGACGGAGGTTGTGATGCACTTCAGAGTCATACACCGACTATGTGGTTTTACCAAATGCTACTAGTAAGTGTCCCAATTTAAGTTTGTTATCTGCTTAATTGACTATACTTTTTCTTATGCTATCTGTTTCCACCTTGTTTGCAATTGTGTGCTTTTAGAAGGGATCCTGGAGTGGTTTCTGATATTAGTTTGGCTCTATATAGACCTTCATTGATATAGTCAATTATATTACTTGCCGTTGTCATTGCTTCCTCCACTGCCTCTTCTACTTCTTTGAGTTGTGCATCCCATTTATCAAATAACATTTCTTTGTGGGATTCATCTATCTTGCGCAATCCTACTTTCTTTCCTCCCTCTAATTCCTAGCTGACGCTGGCCTACTGTAGTTGTTGCTGCAAAAATAGGATTTTGTCCTCTCTATCTTTAAGTAACATTTGAACTTTAAATTATTTATCAATTGTAGCAGAAGCATAAGGTCCTGTGATTTGAGAGTGTTTGCTTAGGTTCTTTGACAGATCAGTAGTTGGGTCTTACCAAAGGAGGTCTAGAGGCTCCACTTCAGATGAGAGAACACTGTCTATTTCTGATTCTTTCTCTGTCTCCTGACAACAACTTTGTGCTGCGGACTATAAAACACATCCAGAGGAGGGATCTTCTCTATTTTTAGTATAATTTCAGATGAAGGAGATACAGGAATGTGTTGCATTTATGGACTATTAACAACCCCTTCAATTATCATTCCTGTGGTTGTTTGTACTGGATTCCTTGATGTATCTATGTTCTTCTCCTCTTTGCTAATCAGCTCATTAAAGTTTTCTAATGCAGGAGCATCCAGCTCACCGTGACTGGGCAGAAAGAACTCCAACCAGGTTCAAAAGCTAGAGATCGATTGAACTGTCAAATTCTTATAGGAATAATTTTTCTTTACTTTTATTTTACAAAGTGAGTAAAATTAGATACCTCTTTTATTTTCAGTTAGGATTATTGTAGCTTCAATTGATTAATTAGAGAATAGTCCATGTAATTAGGAAAATAACAACCAACTGTTCCTACAAGTCTTGGAATACTGAATGGCTGTAGTTATTGACAGAGGTAGAAATTCTGTAACTATATTCTGTAACAGTTAAATTAACTGTAAGCATCAACTGAAAAATAGAGGCTATAAAGTCAAAACAAATGTAACAGAATGGGGTACAGTTCAAGAGAGGAAAGTTGAGTCAATTCAGAAGAAAAGGAAATAGAAAAGACCAAGCATTCAAAACAGAGAAGCCATTGTCCATCTAGATTATCTGTACAAGTGTTTGTTTAAAATTAATTTACGTTTTCACTATCTATCAAGTTACTCTATCATCATTATTTATTAATTTGTTATGGCTACTGTGCAAACATTATTCACAGTCCAATACTAAGAAAATAGATAGAATCATAATGAATTCATAGTTACCAAACTACCAGTCATCTATTCATTTTTGCATGCGGTGAAGCAACAGTTCCAGTTCATGATGTTCAGTTAACAATGACCGAGAATTCAAACAGCAATGTTCACAAACTTTCCAACGTTCGAATACACAAAAGTACGAACGATAACCCAGAGCCGAATACGCAGAGGTAACAAAACAACCATAAATATCTCTTTTTCATTCAACATTTCATTTCAATTATCAGAGAACCAAATTTACAATGCTACTGGTAGAGCCGAATAAATATTACGGAGGACAGAGACCATTAAAAACATAAATAGACCCAAGCACAACTGAAAAGTCGGAAACCCTCGCAAATCGAGAAACCCCGAGTTAGGGTTTGAACCAGACAAATGACCAAAGGCCACAAAATCCTTATACATCTCACACAGAGGCGACAAAATCAAATTACAGTCGAATAAGCATGTACATTGACTAAGAAACCAGACCAGGAGACGGGTCGTCCGTAGAAATCAAAAATTACAGACAGAGAATGAAGTTTCAGGCCTACGCAGGAGGTGAACAACCAAATAGCCAAGTGTAGGAAGATATGCTGCCCAGGTCACCAACAAAGACCTGCAAGAAATCAAGTGCGAGACATTAGTGTGTATGGTGCAAAGAAAACTCCGGAGAGACAAAACCTGTAAGAAGCTAACATTTCGAAAAGGATTTTTACCTGGAGAGTGAGTCAGACACCATAGCGTGAAAAGCTGAACGAGACTGAGCAACTGTCGAGCAAAGGAGCGAGTTGGGTTAGACCTAGAATTAGATGAAGAGCCAAATTAAAGCATAGACGGGTTTCTTTACCTGTTTTTAACTGAGGACGCGTGCCTGAGAAGCCCTGTGCTTCCAACCAAGACACTGCCGTATTGTGAGAAGGCGGATAACCACAGACAAATAGCATCCAAACATAATTCGGAACAGAGACCTCAGAGAACCAGAAAAGCATACAGGAAAAACACAGTGAAAGCCATTGACAGCGACAAAGGAATTGAGCTAGGACCATAGCATAATTACAGCCAACAGGTATCATAGCCACAACGAGAAGCGAGAACATAACATGAAACCCATGCATACAAGAAACAGTGAAATAGCATAGTAACTTACCGAAATCGAGCCACAGAACCAGGCCGAATAGCCTCCACAGTCAAACAACTGCGCCATAAAACGAACCAACAGGCTAACCAGAGGCGGATTCAAGTTCTCAGACAACAACCAGAGCCAACAAATCCACAGCATAACGCATACAGTGTTTCGTTGCAGAGACTAACAAACCCTCGATGGCAGCAGAGCAAAATATCAAAGAACAATCGAGAGAATACGAGAAAGGTAGGGTTAAGGTGTGTTTCGAGGCAAATTACTGCCCATTAAATTCAGCATTAACTACATAGCTACCACCATCACAAAGAACCGCGAACAGAGTTCGCCACATAACCCTTCCCCGTCATACAATTAAAGTGTAAAGTGCTGCCAAGTGGGTTGGGTCCCATCAGAGTGGTATCAGAGCAGTTTGAGTTGAAGAGATTTGGGAGAAATGGATATAGGTAGATGAGGACGAGGCCGAGGTGCTCGTAGAATGGCAGATGAGGCATTACAAGAAGAACTCAGAGTTCTTACTGCTCGACTGGAAGCAGTAGAGGCAGGCAGGAGAAGAGATCCAGAAATGGGTGATGTGAGTGAGGAAGAAGTGGAAGTGGCAGCAGATGGGCCTGAAGGTGACTCACCAGAAGTGAAGTTATTGAAGTCTATATTATTGTCAAAAAGCAGACCAAAACCAGAACTACCGACTTACGATGGCAGTTTGTCTATTGACGTTGTGTTAGATTGGATTAGCGAGATGGACAAGTATTTTGAATGCGAGGAAGTTAGTGAGGACCGTAGGGTCAAGTTTGCAGCAACAAAGCTGAAAGGACACGCAACCCTGTGGTGGGATAGTGTCCACAATGAGAGAAAGAGGTTGAACAAAGCACCGATAAAAACTTGGACAAGGATGGTAGCTAAGTTGAAGGGCAGATTCCTGCCAAGAGATTATCAAATCACGTTACATAGATAGGTACAAAATTTGAGACAGAGGGGATTGACTGTGAAAGAGTATGCAAAGGAGTTTTATCGAGTGAATTTACGAGCTGGATACACAGAGGATACGGCAGAAAGGACAACCAGATATGTAAATGGGTTGAGAATGGATATTTTGGATGAAATAAGCATTTTGTCTCCAAACAATACTGAGGAGGCATACCAGAGTGCAATTAAAGCAGAGGAGAAACTTAACCGATGACAGGATGCCTGGAGAGGACGAGGGTCTACCAGAGGAAGAGGCCAGTCCTATGGCAGGGGCCAAACTGCCAGCAATAGCGAGGAAGCTAGCAGTTCAAGGACTTCGGGAATAGCAGAAAAGGGAGATGGAACGAGAGGTGGCAGATCGTTCCAACGTGACAGAGGAAATGGCCGTGGAAGGGGAACTAGTTATCAGTGCTATAGATGCCACAAGTGGGGGCACCGCTCGTTTGAGTGCCCAGAAACAAATTCAACTAGACAGCGAGGCGCATATGTAGCGCAACCGGAGGAAGCAGCAGCACCCCCTCAAGAGGCAGAAAATGCCCCAGAAACGGGAGAAGCTTTAGTGCTCCATAAGGTGTTGTTGAAACCAGTTGATGAGAGTGTCGAACAGACGTAGCGGAAAGCTCTGTTTAGGACAGTTTGTAAATCGCAGGGTAATTGATGTAAGATGATAATCGATAGTGGAAGTATGGACAATTTGGTTTCCACCGAAATGGTGGAGAAGTTGGGACTGAAGCATTTGAAACACCCCAATCCGTATCGAGTTTCATGGGTACAAAAGGGGCACCAGTTGCTGGTGGACGAACAGAGTGAAGTTGAATTTCAGATAGGATGATACAAGGATAAAATCATTTTCGACATTATGCCAATGGACATATGTCACGTCTTATTGGGTAGGCCTTGGCAATATGATAGAAAGGTGACACACGATGGAGTGTTGAACTGTTATAAGTTCGAAAAAGATGGGGTTAGGCATACCCTTGTGCCGATCAAAGAAGAGAAGGAAACAACTGAAGTAAATGAAACTAAGGCATTGCTAATGAGCGGAAAACAGTTTTTAAAGCAGGTTAAGAATAGTGAAATAAGTTATGATGTAGTCAAGAAGACAAGGATAGTTCTATTGCATACAGAAATCATAGATTTACCTATAGAAATACAGCAGATGTTGGAAGAATTTACAGATATAGTAGTGGATGACTTGCCAGATAAGTTACCTCCCAAGCGGAGTATTAGTCACCATATCGATTTCATACCTGGAGCCAGCTTACCAAATAAGGCAGCTTATCAAATGAGCCCCAAGGATAATGAAGAAATAAGAAAACAGGTGCAGGAGCTATTGGACAAAGGATTAATCAGAGAGAGTTTAAGCCCATGTGCTGTACCAACAGTTCTAGCCCCCAAAAAGGGACGAGAATGGAGGATGTGCACCGACTCCAGGGCCATCAATATAATCACCATCTGGTACAGATTTTCGTTACCGTGTATGGATGATATGATGGATTGTTTGAGTGGGGCAGCTTACTTCTCTAAGATAGACTTAAAAAGCGGATATCACCAAATTAGGATACGAGAGGGAGACGAGTGGAAGATAGCTTTTAAAACAAATGAAGGATTATATGAATGGCTGGTCATGCCGTTCGGGTTGAGCAATGCACCCAGCACATTCATGAGACTCATGAATGAGATGCTAAAGGAATATATTTGGAAATTCGTAATTGTTTATTTGGACGACATTCTTATTTTTAGCAAGACGAGAGAAGAATACTTCTGGCATGTGCACAAAGTGTTGGAAAAACTACAGCAAAACAAGTTATTAATAAATCCAAAGAAATGTACGTTTCTGCAAAGAGAGTTAATTTATCTGGGATTTGTGATAGCAGAAAACGAATTGAAGATGGATGCGAAAAAGGTAACAAAAATAATAAATTAGCCGTCACCAAAGAATTTGTTTGAGGTACGTAGTTTCCATGGATTAGCAAGTTTCTATAGGAAGTTTATTAAAAATTTCAGTGGAATTTGTGCTCCTATGTTGGAGACCATCAAAAAGGCCAGCCAACCTTTTCGATGGACAGAAGCAGCATAAAAAAGTTTTCAACTATTGAAAAAGAAGATAACAGAAAGACCGATTCTTAGGCTACCAAATTTTCAAAAATTATTTCAGGTACGTTGTGATGCTAGTGGAACAACAATCGGGGCTGTACTCAGTCAGGAGGACAGACCTGTACCATTTTTCAGTGGAAAAATGAATGAGAGTAGGCAGAAGTACTCCTGATATGACAAGGAATTTTACGCAGTGGTACAGGCTCTAAGACACTGGAGGCATTATTTGTTAGGGAACGAGTTCGTGCTATTTTCAGATAATTCTGCATTGCAATATGTAATGCAGCAACAAAAACTTAATCATAAACATGCCAAATGGGTGGAGTACTTACAGAGTTTTAATTTTGTGCTGAAACATAATTGAGCTAGGACCATAGCATAATTACAAACAACAGATATCATAGCCACAACGAGAAGTGAGAACATAACCTGAAACCCACGCATATAAGAAACAGTGAAATAGCAGAGTAACTTACCGAAATCGAGCCACAGAACCAGGCCGAATAGCCTCCACAGTCAAACAACAGTGCCATAAAACGAACCAACAGGTTAAGCAGAGGCAGATTCAAGTACTCAGACAGCAACCAGAGCCAACAAATCGATAGCATAACGCATACAGGGTTTCGTTGCAGAGACTAACAAACCCTCGACGACAGCAGAGCAAAATACCAAAGAACAATGGAGAGAATACGAGAAAGGTAGGGTTAAGGTGTGTTTCGAGGTAGAGTACCGCGCATTAAATTCTGCATTAACTACACATCTACCACCATCACAAATAACCGCGAACAAAGTTCGCCACATAACCCTTCCCCGTCATACAATTAAAGTGTAAAGTGCTGCCAAGTGGGCTGGAGTGTCGATTTACCAACCTCGGATTTCAATTGATCTGTGAAAGCAGAATCAGAAAGTGTTGGAGCTATCTTCTCGACAGAGGTTGTGATGCACTTCAGAGTCATACACTGACTTTGTGGTTTTACCAAATGCTACTAGTAAGTGTCCCAATTTAAGTTTGTTATCTACTTAATTGACTCTACTTTTTCTTCTGTTATCTGTTTCCACCTTGTTTGAAATTGTGTGCTTTTATAAGGGATCCTGGAGTGGTTTCTGATATTAGTTTGGCTCTATATAGAATTTCATTGATATAGTCAATGATATTACTTGTCGTCGTCATTGCTTCCTCAACTGCCTCTTCTACTTCTTTGAGTTGTGCATCCAATTTATCAAATAACATTTCTTTGTGGGATTCATCTATCTTGAGCAATCCTACTTTCTTTCCTTCCTCTAATTCCTAGCTGACGCTGGCCTACTGTAGTTGTTGCTGCAAAAATAGGATTTTATCCTCTCTATCTTTAAGTAACATTTGAACTTTAGATGCTTTATCAATTGTAGCAGAAGCATAAGCTCCTGTGATTTGAGAGAGTTTGCTTAGGTTCTTTGACGGATTAGTAGTTGGGTCTTACCAAAGGAGGTCCAGAGGCTCCACCTCAGATGAGAGAACACTGTCTATTTCTTCTTCTTTCTTTGTCTCCTGACAACAACTTTGTGCTGCGGACTGTAAAACACATCCAGAGGAGGGATCTTCTCTATTTTTAGTATAATTTCAGATGAAGGAGATACAGGAATGTGCTGCATTTCTGGAGTATTAACAACCCCTTCAATTATCATTTTTGTGGTTGTTTGTACTAGATTCCTTGATGTATCTATGTTGTGCTCCTCTTTGCTAATCAGCTCATTAAAGTTTTCCCATTCCTTCTCCAAATCTATCATCAATGACTTTGTTGAATTTGTGAGGGGAGTTGGAGTCTAAAATTGTTTCGTAGACAAAAATTGTTCCTCGGGTTTCTCCTTGGAATAGGCTGTATCTCTGACTGATCCTTCTCTTTTGTTGTGCTCGCTCCTTGACTATTTAGACCTTTCAGTCGATTCTCTCTTAGACTTCGATTTTGATTTTTCTTGTCCCGAGCTTCCACTTATGCTAATGCTGGGAGTGGGCTCCCTTATTGGTTCTATATGCAATTTGTCGAATGGGATATTTGCCAATCTTCATTATCTGTAGTGATTAAACTCTTGGAATTTTGTTGGATTAAACTAAATTTGGGCCAGATGTAATATTTCTCTGAGTAAGATTTTATGCTGAAAAACATCGTCTAAGAGATCATCTTGTTTAGTGAACACTTTTATTTTGACTATCATTGTAAAATTCTTTATAACATCAAAGGGATCATATTGTCTCCCTGGGAACTTAGGTAGCCGTAGACACACATGTTATCTACTTCCTTGAAAGTGTGACTTAAATCATACAATGCAAAAGCCCCATAAACCACAGGGAATTACGTCTAGATGGCCTTCTTCTTATCCTTGAGTTCTCTACTCATCCTCCCAACACCACAGGTCTAGTAGGCTATCTCACGGGCCATACGTTTGTTAGGAACATACAAAGGAAGCACATGAGGTGAGGAAATGCTCCCAAATACACTAATGTAGCTGAATAATTCTTCCCTAACCCACCTTCCCATAAGGAGAATGTCAATTTCGGCTTCTGGGGAGAATCTTGGGGCATCTATGTTATATAACATCTTATGAATAGGTAGCATTACTCCAAGACATATTTTACAGAAATGTAGGATGAAATTGGATTCCCATAGTTCTTTATGGTAGTCTTCAATAGGTAGCAGGTTTTGTACTGTCCATTTCCATCTCATAATGGGAAAATCAAATATAAAACAAATAGCATCCATGATGTAGGCAGCTAGGAAGAAGGAAGGGTAAAGACTGTGAGAAAAACTTCTTTTACTTCAATAATTCAGAATGGCAGAAGCTAAATTATCAGAAAATATTTGGGCCCAATCCATTATGGTGGCATTGATGGCCGCATCCAATAAAGGTAACCACTTAGACGAAAACTTATTGATATTAAGCTTTTCAAATAGTCTACACAACATTGCAACAGTAAAACAATAGGGAGAAAAAAGGGGTCCAGTGGTGTACATACCATTCTTATCCTTCTTTAATGGCTCCGCCTTTGCTAACCAGTGTTTAGTGCATTCTTCGAAATCCTCGTTCTCTTTGACGAATTTTTCCATGAACTGTTTGTTATAGCTAGCTTGAGGCTCTGGTAGGTGATACATGCACCTTAAATTTTGTGGGGTAAACGACCCCATGACTTCCTGGTTTCGTGTCTTGAATTGTCTGTCGAATATATTAGCATGGTCTATCACCCATTTTACCATATCCATGTAAGGAAGTATCTTTACCCTCACTGCAACATGGTGCAGAAACGAGCATGCAAGCTCTATTAGTGATGCTTTGGATGACCCATGACCATCTGCCGTAACTGTAACCTCCATGACTCTTATGTTTTTCTCTTCCAGTAGTTGATACATGCCTTCCCAAGTAGATATCCCAACTTCTCTGGTACAAGTGTTGTCCATGAATAGTGGAGTCATCTCTAATTTTTCAAATGTTCCTTTCCCACTACATTCTTCGTACTGCTCCTGTAATTCACAAGTAGAGAATGATGACACAATAAGGAGTATAATGAATAATTATCAACAATAAGGTGATGGGAAAGCCTTTAATTTTAAAATCATACCAAAGATACCACCTTCCTGTTGGCATTATGGCTAAAGTGTTGTCCTTGATGGCAACCCATACAGGTGATGGATCACTGTACAACAGGTCAATATCAAACATTGATGAGCAACTCTCAAATATTGAAGAAAATAAGGAGTACGCAGGCACACGGTTCAAAAGGTGCGTACACGGAGGCATGTCTTATATAAAGTGCATACATACCCGCAGGATACCCATTCATTGGGTGCGTACCCCCAGTGCACACACTTCAAGATAGTTAAGCGCCCACACAT